>JAYMFT010372880.1:5857-21411 GCA_038088735.1 Panulirus argus
AGTAAAGCAGGTAGGTATAGTGTGCAAGTATAGCAGGTAGGTATAGAAGTCATTTAAAGCAGGTCGGTATAGCAGGTAATTAATGCAGGTAAGTATAGCTTGCAGGTAAAGCAAGCAAGTATAGCAGGTAGGTATAGCAGGCAGGTAGAGTAAGCAAGTATAGCAGGTAGGTATAGTAGGCAGGTAGAGAAGGCAGGTATAGCAGGCAGGTATAGCAGGTAGGTATAGCAGAAAAGTATAGCAGGTAGGTATATCAGGCAAGTATAGCAAGCATGTAAAACAGTCAGGTGTAGCAGGCAGGTATAGCAGTCATATAAGCAGGCAGGTATAGAAAGTTTTATAGCATGCAGGTATAGCAGGGAGGTATAGAAGTCAGGTATAGCAAGCAGGTACAGCAGGTTGGTATAGCAGTCAGGTAAAGCAGGTAGCTATAGCATGCAGGTATAGCAGGCAGGTCTAGAAGACAGGTAAATCAGATAGGTATAGCAGAGAGATATAGAAGGCAGGTACAGCAGGTAGGTATAGCAGACATGTATAGCAGGCAGGTATAGCAGGCAGGTATAGCAGGTAGATACAGCAGTCAGATAAAGCAGGTAGGTATAGCACGTAGGTATAACAGGCAGGTATAGAAGGCAGGTAAAGTAGGTACGTATAGAAGACAGATATAGAAGGCAGGTACAGCAGGTAGGTATAGCAGACAGGTATAGCACGTAGGTATAGCAGACAGGTGTAGCAGGCAGGTATAGCAGTCAGGTGCAGCAGCCAGGTATAACAGGTAGGTATAGTAGGCAGGTATAACAGGCAGGTACAAAAGGCAGATAAGGCAGGTAGATAACGCAGGCAGGTATAGCAGGTAGGGATAGCAGTCAGGTAAAGCGGGTAAATATAGCAGGCAGATATAGAAGGTAGATACAGAAGGTAGGTATAGCAGGCAGATATATGAGGCAGATATCGAAGGCAGGTTCAGCACGTAGGTCTAGCAGACAGGTATAGCAGGCAGGTATTTCAGGTAGGTATAGCAATGAGGTAAAGCAGGTACGTATAGCAGACAGATATAGCAGGCAGGTATAGAAAGCAGGTGCAGCAGGTATGTATAATACTCAGGTATAGCAGGCAAGTATATTAGGCAGGTATAGCAAGCATGTATAACAAGCATGTATAGCAGGCAGGTACGGCAAGCAGGTATACACTCATGTATAACAGGCAGGTATAGCAGGGACGTATAAAAGGCAAGTAAAACAGGTAGGTATAGCAGCCAGGTGCAGCAGGTAGGTATGGAAGGCATGTAAAACAGGCAAGTATAACAAGTAAGTATAACATGCAGGTATAGCAGGCAGATATAGAAGGCAGGAAAAGTAAGTAGGAATAGCATGCAGTTATAGCAGGTAGATATAGCCGGCAGGTACAAAAGGCAGGTACAGCATGCAGGTGTAGAAGGAAGGTACAGCAGGTAGGTATAGCAGACAGGTATAGCAGGCAGGTGTAGAAGGTGCGTATAGAAGGCAGGTACAGCAGGTAGGTATAGCAGACAAGTATAGCAGTCAGGTATGGAAGGCAGGTATAGCAAGAAGGTAAAGTAGGTAGGTATAGCAGATAGGTATGGCAAGCATATATAACAGGTTGGAATAGCAAGTGGGTATAGCAGGTAAGTATAGAAGGCAGTTACAGCATGTCGGTATAGCAGTCAAGTAAAGCAGTTAGGTATAGCATGCCGGTATTGCAGGCAGGTATAGAAGGCAGGTAACGCAGGTAGGTATAGCAAAGAGATATAGAAGACAGGTACAACGGGTAGGTATAGCAGAAAGGTATAGCAGGCGGTATAGCAGGCAGGTACAGCACGTAGGTACAGCGGTCATGTAAAGCAGGAAAGCATATCATGAAGGTATAGCAGGCAGGTATAGAAGGCAGGTAAAGCAGGTATGTATAGAGGACAGATACAGAAGGCAGGTACAGCAGGTAGGTATAGCAGACAGGTATAGCATGCAGGTATAGCAGGCAGGTATAGCAGACAGGTATAACAGGTAGGTGTAGCAGACAGGTATAGCAGGCAGGTATAGCAGTCAGGTACAGCAGGCAGGTATGGCAGGCATATATAGCAGGCAGGTATATCAGGCATGTGTAGAAGGCAGATACAGCAGACAGGTAAAGCAGGCAGGTATAGCAGGCAGATGCAGCAGGCAGGTAAAGCAGGTAGGTATAGCACGCTGGTATAACAGGTAGGTATAGAATGCAAGTAAAGCAGGTAGGTATAGCAGGCAGGCATAGCACGTATGTATAGCAGTCATGTAAAGCAGGTAAGTATATCATGAAGGTATAGCAGGCGGGAATAGAAGGCAGGTAGAGCAGGTACGTATAGAAGGCAGATATAGAATGCAGGTACAGCAGGTAGGTATAGCAGACAGGTATAGCAAGCAAGTATAGCAGGCAGGTATAGCAGACAGGTATAACAGGTAGGTGTAGCAGACTGGTGTGGCAGGCAGGTATAGCAGGCATGTATAGAAGGCAGGTACAGCAGGTAGGTATAGCACGCAGGTATAGCAGGCACGTATAGAAGGTAGGTAAAATAAGTAGGTATAGCAGGCAGGTATAGCAGGTAGGTATTTCAGTCAGAGAAAAGCGGGTAGGTATAGGAGGCAGATAGAGAAGGATGGTAGAGCAGGTAGGTATATAAAACAGGTATAGCAGGCAAGTATAGCAGTCAGGTATAGCAGGCATTGCAGGCAGATATAGAAGGCGGATATATCAGGCAGGTATAGAAGGCAGGTACATCAGGCACGTACAGCAGGCAGGTATAGCAGGCAGGTACAGCAGGCAGATAAAGCAGGTAGGTATAGCACGCAGGTTTAGCAAACATGTATAGAAGGCAGGTAAAGCAGGTTGGTATGGCAGGCAGATAAAGCAGGTAAGTATAGCACGCAGGTATGGCAAGTAGGTATAGCAGGCAGGTACAGCAGGCAAGTATAGCAGGCAGGTATAGAAGAAAGTACAACAGGTAGGTATAGCAGACAGGTATAGCAAGCATATTTAACAGGTAGGTATAGCAGGAAGGTATAGCAGGTAGATATAGAAGGCAGTTACAGCAGGTTGGTATAGCAGTCAAGTAAAGCAGTTAGGTATAGCATGCCGTTATAGCAGGCAGGTATTGAATGGCAGGTAACGCAGGTAGGTATAGCAAAGAGATATGGAAGACAGGTACAACAGGTAGGTATAGCAGACAGGTATAGCAGGCAGGTACAGCAAGTAGGTATAGCAGCCGTGTAAAACAGGTAGGTATATCATGAAGGTATAGCAGGCAGGTATAGAAGGCAGGTAAAGCAGGTACGTATAGAAGACAGATATAGAAGGCAGGTACAGCAGGTAGGTACAGCAGACAGGTATACCAAGAAGGTATAGGAGGCAAGTATAGCAGACAGGTATAGCAGACAGGTATAACAGGTAGGTGTAGCACACAGGTATGGCAGTCAAGTATAGCAGTCAGGTACAGCAGGCAGGTAAAACAGGTAGGTATAGCACGCGGGTATAGTTAGCAGGTATAGAAGGCAAGTAAAGCAGGTATGTATAGCAGAAATGTAAAACAGGTAGGTATATCATGAAGGTAAAGCAGGCAGGAATAGAAGGCAGGTAAAGATAGTACCCATAGAAAGCAAATATAGAGGGCAGGTACAGCAGGTAGGTATAGCAGACAGGTATAGCAAGTAGGTATAGCAGGCAGGTACAGCAGACAGGTATAACAGGTAGGTGTAGCAGACAGGTACGGCAAGCAGGTATAGCAGTCAGTTACAGCAGGCAGGTATAGCAGGCAGATATAGCAGGCAGGTATATCAGGCATGCACAAAAGGCAGGTACAGCTGGTGGGTATAGCACGCAGGTATGGCAGGCACGTATAGAAGGCAGGTAAAGCAGGTAGGTATAGCAGGTAGATACAGCAGGTAGGTATATCAGTCAGTAAAAGCGGGTAGGTATAGGAGGCAGATATAGGAGGATGGTAGAGCAGGTAGGTATAACAGGTATAGCAGGCAAGTATAGCAGTCAGGTATAGCAGGCAGGTATTGCAGGCATTTATAGAAGGCAGGTATATCAGGCAGGAATAGACGGTAGGTACAGCAGGCACGTATAGAAGGCAGTTATAGCAAGCAGGTACAGCAGGCAGATAAAGCAGGTAGGTATAGCACGCAGGAATAGCAGGCTTGTATAGAAGGCAGGTAAAGCAGGTTGGTATGGCAGGCAGATAAAGCAGGTAAGTATAGCACGCAGATATAGCAGGTAGGTATAGCAGGCAGGTACAGCAGGCAAGTATAGCAGGCAGGTATAGAAGGAAGGTAAACAGGTAAGTATAGCAGACAGGTATAGGAGGCAGGTATAGAAAGTAGGTACAGAAGGCAGGTATAGCTGGTAGGTATAGCAGACAGGCATAGCAGGCAGGTATAGAAGGCAGGTATAGCAGGTAGGTATAGTAGGCAGGTACATCAAGCATATATAACAGGTAGGTATAGCATGCAGGTATAGCAGGTAGGCTTAGTAGTGAGGTAAAGCAGATAGGTATAGCTTGAAGGTATAGCAGGTAGGTATAGCAGTCAGGTAAAGCAGGTATGCATAGCAGGTAGGTTAAGCAGGTAGGTATAGCTTGCAGGTATAGCAGGCAGGTATAGCACACAGCTATTGAAGGCAGGTACAGCTGGTAGGTATAGCAGACAGGTATAGCGGGTAGGTATATCATGCAGGTATAGAAGTCATGTATAACAGGCAGGTATAGCAGGCAGGTACTGCAAACAGGTATGGTAAGCATGTATAACAGGGAGGTATAGCAGGCGGGAATAGAAGACAGGTACAGCAGATAGGTATAGCATGCAGGTATAGCAGATAGGTATAGAAAGCAAGTAAAGCAGATAGGTATAACAGACAGGTATAGCATGCAGATATAGCAGGGAGATATAGACGGCAGGTAAAGCAGGTAGGAATAGAATGCAGGCATCACAAGTAGTTATAGCAGGCAGATACAGCAGGCAGGTATACCAGACAGGTATAGAAGGAAGGTACAGCAGTTAGATATAGCATGCAGGTATAGCAGGTAGGTTTAGCAGTCAGGCAAAGCAGATATATATAGCATGCAGGTATAGCAGGTAGATATAACAGTCAAGTAAAGCAGGTAGGTATAACAGGCAGGTATAGCAGGTAGGTATAGGAGGCAGGTATAACAGGCAGGAAGAGCAGGAAGGGTTAACAGGCACGTATAGCAGACAGGTATAAAAGGCAGTTACAGCTGGTAGGTATAGAAGACAGGTATAGCAGGTAGGTATATCAGGCAGGTATAGCATGCAGGTATAGAAGGCAGGTAGAGCAGGTAGGTATAGCATGCTGGTATACCAGGTAGGTATAGAAGGCAGGTACAACAGGCAGGTACATCAGGCAGATATAGAAGGAAGATAGAGCAGGTAGGTATAGCATGCAGGTATATCGGGTAGGTTTGATAGTCAAGTAAAGCAGGTAGGTATAGCATGCAAGTATAGCAGGTAGGTATAGAAATCATTTAAAGCAGGTAGGTATAGCTTGCATGTATAGCAGGCAGGTATAGCAAGTAGGTATAGCAGGCAGGTATATTAAGCAGGTACAGCAGGCAGGTATAGTAGGCAGGTATAGCAGGCAGGTACAACAGGTAGGTATAGCAGACAGGTATAGCATGTAGGTATATCAGGCAAGTATAGCAAGTATGTATAACAGGCACGTACAACAGGCAGGTATAGAAGGCAGGTAAAGTAGGTAGGTATAACAAGCAGGTAAAGTAGGTAGGTATAGAAGGCAGGTAAAGTAGGTAGGTATAACAAGCAGGTAAAGTAGGTAGGTATAGAAGGCAGGTAAAGAAGGTAGGTATAACAGGCAGGTATAGCATGCAGGTACAGCAGGCAGGTATAGAAGGCAGGTAAAGCAGGTAAATATGGCACGTAGGTATAGCACGTAGGTATAGCAGGCAGGTATAGCAGGCAGGTATAGCAGGCAGGTGTAGAAGGAAGGTACAGCAGGTAGGTATAGCAGACAAGTATAGCAGGAAGGTTTAGAAGACAGGTGTAGCAAGTATATATAGCACACAGGTATAGCAGGTAGGTATATTAGGCAGGTATAGCAAACATATGTAACAGGCAAGTATAGCAGGCAGGTACGGCAAGCAGGTATACAGTCATGTATAACAGGCAGGTATAGCATGCAAGTATAGAAGGCAGGTAAAGCAGGTAGGTATAGCAGCCAGGTGTAGCAGGTGGATATAAAAGGCAGGTAAAGAAGGTAGGTATAACAGGCAGGTATAGCATGCAGGTACAGTAGGCAGATGTTGAAGGCAGGAAAAGCAAGTAGAAATAGCAAGCAAATATAGCAGGTAGGCATAGCAGGCAGGTAGAGCTAAGGCAGGTATAGCACGCAGGTATAGAAGGAAGGTACAGCAGGTAGATATAGCAGACAGGTATAGCAGGCAGGTATAGAAGGTAGGTGTAGAAGGCAGGTACAGCAGGTAGGTATAGCAGACAGGTATAGCAATCATGTATAGAAGGCAGGTATAGCAAGTAATTATAGCAGGTAGGTACAACAGACAGGTTTAGCAAGCATATATAACAGGTAGGTATAGCAGGCAGGTATAGCAGGCAGGTATAAAAGACAGGCACAGCAGATCAGTATAGCAGACAGGTATAGCAGGCAGGTATAGCAGGTAGGTATAGCAGTCAGGTAAAGCAAGTAGGTATAGCATGCAGGTATAGCAGGCAGGTATAGAAGGCAGGTAAAGCAGGTACGTATAGAAGGCAGATATAAAAGGCAGGAACATCAGGTAGATATAGCAGACAGGTATAGCAGGCAGGTATAGCAGGCAGGTATAGTAGACAGGTATAGCAGGTAGGTATAGCAAACAGGTATAGCGGGCAGGTATAGCAGTTAGGTATAGCAGTCAGTTAAAGTAGGCAGGTATAGCAGGCAGATATAGAAGACAGATAGAACAGGTAGGTATAGCAGAAAGTTAGAGCAGGCAAGTATAGCGGTCAGGTATAGCAGGCAGGTATTACAGACAGTTATAGCATGCAGGTATATCAGGCAGGTATAGTAGGCAGGTACAGCAGGCATGTATAGCAGGCAGGTATAGCAGGCAGGTATAGCAGGAAGTTAAAGGGGTAAGTATAGCACGCAGGTCTATAAGGCAGGAAAAGCAGGTAGCTATAGCAGGTAGGTATAGCAAGCAGGTATAGCAGGCACGTACAGCAGTTAGGTATAGCAGTGAGGTAAAGCAGGTAAGGATAGCAGGCAGATATAGAAGTCAGGTACAACAGGTAGGTATAGCAAGCAGGTATAGCAGACAGATACGGCAGGCAGGTATAGCATTCAGTGATAGCAGGCAGTATAGCAGGTAGGCACAGAAGGCAGGTACAGAATGTAATCATAGCAGGCAGGTATAGCATTTCGGTATAGCAGACAGGTATAGAAGGCAGGTAAAGCAGGTAGATATAACAGGCAGGTATATCAGGCAGGTACAGCGGGCAGGTATAGCAGTCAGGTAAAGCAAGCAGGTATAGCAGATAGGTATAGAAGGAAGGTACAGCAGGTAGGTATAGCAGGCAGGTACAGCAGGCAGGTATAGCAGGCAGATAGAGCAAGCAGGTATAACAGGCATTTTCAGAAGGCAAGTACTGCAGGTAGGTGTAACAGTCAGGTAAAGCAGGTAGTTATAGCAGACAGATATAGCAGGCAGGTATAGAAGGCAGGTAAAGAAGGCAGGTATAGAAGACAGGTAAAGCAGGCAGATATAGAAGACAGATAAAGCAGGTAGGTATAGCAGGCAGGTATAGCATGCATGTATAACTGACAAGTATAGCAGGAAGATATAACAGACAGGTATAGCAAGCAGGCACAGCAGACAGGATATTAGGCAGGTATAACAGGCAGGTATAGCAGACAGGTGTAGCAGACAGGTTTAGCAGGCAGGTATAGCAGGCAGGTATAGCAGGCAGGTATAGAAGGCAGGTATAGAAGGCAGGTACAGCAGGTCGGTAATGCAGTCAGATATAGCAGGTAGGTATAGCAGTCAGGTAAAGCAGGTAGGTATAGCAGGTAGGTAAAGCAGGTAGGCATAGCGTGCAGGTATGGCAGAAAGGTATAGCAGGTAGGTATAGCAGGCAGGTATAGAAGATAGGTAAAGCATGTAGGTAAAGCAGGCAGGTATAGCAAGTACGTATAACAGGCAGGTATATATGACAGGTTTTACAGGCAGGTATAACAGGAAAGTGTAGCAAAAAGGTTTAGCAGGCAGGTAAAACAGGTAGGTTTAGCAGGCAGGTTTAGCAAGTATGTAAGCAGGCAAGTATAGCAGGCAGGTATAGCAGGCAGGCATAGAAGGCAGGTATATAAGGTAGGTATAGCAGGTCATTATAGCAATCAGGTAAAGCAGGCAGGTATAGTAGGCAGGTGTAGCAGGCAGGTACAGAAGGCAGGTAAAGTAGGTAGGTATAGCATGCAGGTATAGTAGGCAGGTATAGAAGACAGGTAAAGCAGGTAGATACAGCAGGCAGGTATAAAAAGCATGTAAAACAGGCAGGTATAGCAGGTATGTATAGCAGGCAGGTATATTAAGCAGGTATAACAGGCAGGTATAGCAGGCAGGTGTAGCAGACAGGTTTAGCAGGCAGGTATAGGAGGCATGTAAGCAGGCAGGTATAGCAGGTAGGTAGGGCAAGCAGGTGTAGGAGGCAGGTATAGCAGGCAGGTATAGCAAGCAGGTGTAGCAGGCATGTAAGCAGACACGTATAGAAGGCAGGTATAGCAGGAAGGTAGAGCAAGCAGGTATAGCAGGCAGGTATAAAAGGCAGGTATAGCAGGCAGGCACAACAGATAGGTATAGCAGGCAGGTAGAGGAAGCAGGTATAGCAGGCAGGTAGAGCAAGCAGGCATAGCAGACAGGTATAGCAGGCAGGTATAGCAAGCATATATAACAGGCAGGTATAGCAGGCAGGTAGAGCAGGCAGGTATAGCAACCAGGTAGAGTAACTAGGTATAGCAGGCAGATATAGCAGGCAAGTGCAGCAAGCAGATATAGCAGGCAGGTACAACAAGCAGGTACAGCAGGTAGGTACAACAGGCAGATATAGGTACATATAAGCAAGAGACGCTTGCAAATATTAGATCAGTGTTCCCATGTAAAGAGAACGTCCCAAGTTGGGCACATAACTGTCGGGCTCTGTAAGTCCCGTTCTAGGGATACTATAAACATCGACAGCATCCAGTCCTGGGCACATGACCTGGGGCGCTTGAATTCCTCTGCGGCACGCCATGAACACACTGACAACAACCGTCTTGAGCATATGACCTGGGGCGCTTGAATCCCTCTTGGGCACGCCGAGAACACGCTGACAACACCCGTCCAGGGCACATGACGGGGCTTCCGAATCCCTCCTGGGTACGCCGTGAAAGCGTCGATAACACCCATCCTGGGCATATGAACTGGGGCGTCTGAATCCCTCTTGGATACACCGTAAACACACTGACAACACCTGTCCTGGGCACATGATCTGGGGCGTCTGAATCCCTCCTTGGTACGCCGTGAACACGTCGACAACACCCGTTCTGGGCACGACATGGGGCTTCTGAATCCCTCTTGGTGACGCCGTGAACATACTGAGGAGACCCGTCCTGGGCATATGACCTAGGGCATTTAAATCCCTCTTGGGCACGCCGTGAACGCATTGATAACACCCGTCCTGGGCACACGAACTGGGGCGTCTGAATCCCTCTTCGGTACTCCATGAACTCACTGACACATGATCTGGGGCTTCTGAATCCCTCCTGCGTACGCCATGAACACGTTGACAACACCCGTTCTGGGCACATGACCTGGGGCTTCTGTATCCCTCTTGGGGACGCCATGAACACACTGACAACACCCGTCCAGGGCACATGACCTGAGGCTTCTAAATCCTTCTTAGGTACGCTGTGAACACGCTGAAAACACCCGTCCAGGACACACGACCTGGGGCTTCTGAATCCCTCTTGGGTACTACCTGAAAACACTGACAACATCCATCCTAGGCACATGACCTGGGGCTTCTGAATCCCTCTTGGATACGCCATGAACACACTGCCAAAACCCGTCCAAGGCACATGACGGGGCTTCTGAATCCCTCTTGGGTATGCCGTGAACACGTTGAAAACACCCGTCCTGGGCACATGACCTGGGGCTTCTGAATCTCTCTCGGGGACGCCATGAACACGCTGACAGCATCCGTCCAGAACACATGACCTGGGGCTTCTGAATCCTTCTTGGGTACACCGTGAACACACTGACAAGACCCGTCTTGGGCACATAACCTGGGGCTTCTGAATCCCTTTTGGGTACGCCGTGAACACGTTGACAACACCCGTCCAGGGCACATGACGGGGCTTCTGAATCCTTCTTAGGCACGCCGTGAAAACGTTGAGAACAACCGTCCTGGGTACATAAACTGGGGCTTCAGAATCCCTCTTGGGTACGTCGTAAACGCGCTGACAACACCAGTCCAAGGCAAATGACGGAGCTTCTGAATCCCTCTTGGGAACGCCATGAGCAAGCTGACAACACCCGTCCAGGGCACATGACGGGGCTTCTGAATCCTTCTTGGGTACGCCGTGAACACGCTGACAACACCCGTCCCGGGCACATCACCTGGGGCTTCTGAATCCCTCTTGGGTACGTCGTAAACACGTTGAAAACAGACGTCCTGGGCACATGATCATGGGCTTCTGAATCCCTTTTAGGTTCGCCGTGAACACGTGGAAATCACTCATCCAGGGCACATGACGTGGGGCTTCTGAATCCCTTTTGGGTACACCGTAAACACGTTGACAACATCCGGCAAGGGCAAATGACCTGGGGCTACTGAATCCCTTTTGAGTAAGCAATGAACACGTTGACAACACTCGTCCAGAGCACATGACCTTGGTTTTCTGAAGCCCTCTTGGTTACGGAATGAAAACGCTGACAACACCCGTCAAGGGCACATGACAGGGCTTCCGAAATCCTCATTGTTACACGTGAACACGCTGACAACACCCGTCCAGGGCATATGACGGGGCTTCCGAATCCTTCTTGGGTACGACGTTAACACACTGACAACACCCGTCCATGGCATATGACCTGGGGCTACTGAATCTCTCTTTAGTACGCCGTGAACACGTTGAAATCACCCGTCCAGGGCACATGACGTGGGGCTTCCGAATCTCTTTTAGGTACGCCGTAAACACGTTGACAGCATCCGGCAAGGGCAAATGACCTGGGGTTTTTGAATCCCTCTTGGGTGCGCCATGAACACGCTGAAAACACCCGTCCAGAGCACATGACCTGGGGCTTCTGAAGCCCTCTTGGGTACGTAATGAAAACGCTGACAGCACCTTTCCAGGGCACGTGACGGGGCTTCCGAATCCCTCTTTGTTACGCCGTGAACATGCTGACAACACCCGTCCAGGGGACATGACAGGGTTTCCGAATCCCTCTTGGGTACGCCATGAACACGCTGACAACACCTGTCAAGGGCACATGACAGGGCTTCCGAATCCTTCTTGGGTACGACGTTAACACGCTGACAACATCCATCCAGGGCGCATGACGGGGCCTCTGAATCCTTCTTGGGTACGCAGTGAACACGCTCACAACATCCGTCAAGGGCAAATGACCCGGGGCTTCTGAATCCCTTTTGAGTAAACCATGAATACGTTGACAACACCCGTCCAGGGCACATGATGTAGGGCGTCTGAATCCCTTTTGGGTACGCCGTGAACACGTTGACATCATCCGTCAAGGGCAAATGACCTGGAGCTTCTGAATCCCTCTTGGGTACGTAGTGAACACCTTGACAACACTTGTCCAGTGCACATGACCTTGGGCTTCTGAATCCCTCTTGGGTACGCAATGAACACGCTGACAACACCCGTCCAGGGCACATGACGGGCTTCTGAATCCCTCTTGGGTACGGCATGAACACACTGACAACACCCGTCCAGGACACATGACGGGGCTACGGCATCCCTCTTGGGTACGCCGTGAACACGCTGACAACACCCGTCAAGGACAAATGACGGGGCTTCCGCATCCTTCTTGGGAACGCCATGAACAAGCTGACAACATCCATCCAGGGCACATGACGGGGTTTCTGAATCCCTCTTGGGTACGCCGTGAACACGCTGACAACATCCGTCTAGGGCAAATGAAGGGGCATCAGAATCCTTCTTATGCACGCCGTGAACACGTTGACAACACCCGTCCAGGGCACATGACCTGGAGCTTCTGACTCCCTCTTGGGTACGCCATGAACATACTGACAATACCACTCCAGGGCACATGACGGGGCTTCTGAATCCCTCTTGGGTACGCCGTGAACAAGGTGACAACACCCGTCTAGGGCATATGAACTGGAGTTTCTGTATCCCTCTTGGGTACACCGTGAACACGCTGACAACATTCGTCAAGGGCACATGACCTGGGGCTTCTGAATCCCTCTTGGGTACGCCGTGAACACGCTGACAACACTCGTCCAGGGCACATGACCTAAGCTTCTGATTCCCTTTTGGTTACGCCTTAAACACGCTGACAACAACTGTCCAGGGAACATGACAGGGCTTCCGAATCCCTCTTTGGTACGCCCTGAACACGCTGACAACACCCGTCCAGGACACATGACGTCGCTTCTCAATCCTTCTTGGGTATGCCGTTAACACGCTGACAACACCCGTCCAGGGCACATGACTGGGTTTCTGAATCCCTCTTGGGTACGCTGAGAACACGTTGACAACACCCGTCCTGGGCACATGACCAGGGGCATCTGAATCCCTCTTAGGTACGCCATAAACACGCTGACAACACCCGTCCAGGGCACATGACCTGGGACTTCTGAATCCCTCCTGGGTACGCCGTGAACACGCTATCTACATCCGTCCTCGGAACATGACCTAGGTCTTCTGAATCCCTCTTGGATACTCCGTGAACACACTGACAACACCCGTACTGGGCACATGACCTGAGGCTTTTGAATCCCTCTTGGGTACGTCGTGAACACGTTGACAGCACCCGTCATGGGTACATGACCTGAGGTTTATGAATCTCTCCTGGGCACGCCGTGAACACGCTGACAACACTCCTCCAGTGCATATGACGGGGTTTCTGAATCTCTCTTGTGTACGCCATGAATACGTTGACAACACACGTCCAGGGCACATGACCTGGGCTTCTCAATCTCCCTTGGCTACGCCATGAACACGCTGACAACACCGGTCCACGGCACATGATCTGGGGCTTCTGAATCCCTGTTGGGTACACCATGAACACGTTGACAACACCCGTCCTGGTCACATGACCTGGGGGCTTTTGAATCCCTCTTAGGTACGCCGAGAACACGCTTACAGCAATCGTCCTGGGCACATGACCTGGGGCTTCTGAATCTCTCTTTGGTACGCCATAAACATGCTGACAACAGCCGTCCAGGGCACATGACGGGGCTTCCGAATCCCTCTTTGGTACGCTGTGAACACTATGATAGCACCTGTCCAGGACACATTACGGGGCTTCTGAATCTCTCTTGGGTACACCGTAAACACTTTGACAACACCCGTCCTGGGCACATGACCTGGGGCTTCTGAATCCCTGTTCGGTACACCGTGAACACGCTGACAACACCCGTCCAGGACACATGACGGGGCTTCTGAATCTCTCTTGGGTACACTGTGAACACGTTGACAACACCCATCCTGGGAACATAACCTGGGGGCTTCTGAATCCCTCTTGGGTTCGCCATGAACGCACTGACAGTATCCGTCCAGGGCACATGACGGGGCTTATGAATCCCTCTTTGGTACGCCGTGAACACGCTGAAAACACCTGCCCAGGGCACATGACCTGAGCGTTCTGAATCCCGCTTGGGTACGCAGTGAACACGTTGGCAACACCCGTCCTGGGCACATGATCTGGGGTTTCTGAATCCCTCTTGGGTACACCATGAACACGCTGACAACATCCGTCCAGGGCACATGACGGGGCTTCTGAATCCCCCTTGGGCACGCCGTGAACACGTTGACAACACCCTTCCTGGGCACATGACCTGAGGCCTGTGAAGCCCTCTTGGGTACACCGTGAACACGCTGACAACACCCGTCCTGGACACATGACTTGGCAGGTCTGCCCATGACTCGGCAGCTTCTTTCGCCTTCTTGGGTACGATGTCAAGTGCTAAACCCTGGAGGGCCACCAGGGGGCCACGCCAGTGTGTACCTAGCCACCAGGGGGCCATGCTTGTGTGTAGCTAGCCACCAGAGGGCTATGCTAGTGTGTGGTTAGCCACCAGGGTCCATGCTAGTGTGTAGCTAGCCGCCAGAGGGACAGGCTAGTGTATAGCTGGCCACCACGGGGATAGGCTAGTGTGTAGTTGGCCACCAGGGAGCCAAGCTAGTGTGTAGATAGCCGCAAGGGGCCCAACTTTTGTGTAGATGGCCATCATGGGCCACACAAGTGTGTAGATGGCCACAAAAGGCCATGCTAGTGTGTAGCTGGCCACCAGAGGCCACCCTAGTGTGTAGATGGCCACCAGGGGCAGTGTTAGTGTCTATATGGACACCTGGTGCCACGCTAGTGAGTACACAGCTACCAGAGGCCACGTCAGTGTGTAGATGACCACCAGGGTCCATGCTAGTGTGTATATGGCCACAATGGGCCATACTAATATGTACATAGCCACTAAGGGACCAAGTTAGTGTATATTTGGCCATAAAAGGCCACACTTGTGTGTAGACAGCCAATAGGGCTTATAGTAGTGTGCTAATTGCCAACAAGGGGCCACAATAGTGTGTACACAACCACCAGGGGCAACGCTAGTGCAAAGATGACCACCAGGGACCACTCTAGTGTGTATATGGCCACCAAAGGCCACGATAGTGTGTACGCAGCCACCACGGGGCTAAGCTAGTGTGGAAATGGTCACCAGGGGCCTTACCAGTTTGTATATGGCTACCATGGGCCACGCTAATGTGTAAATGGCCACCAGAGGCCACGCTAGTGTGTATATGGCCACCAGGACCCATGCTGGTGTGTATATGGCCACCAGGGGCCATGCTAGTGTGTAGATGGCAACCAGGGGCAACGCTAGTGTGTAAATGGCCACCAGGGCCTATGCTGGTGTGTATATGGCCACCAGGGGCCATTCTAGTGTGCAGATGGCAACCAGGGGCAACGCTATTGTGTAGATGGTCACCAAGGACCACGATAGTGTGTACACAGCCAACAGGGGGCCACGCTAGTTTGTAAATGGCCACCAGGGGCCAAGGTAGCGTGTAGATGCTCACTAGGGGCCGCTACGCTAGTGTCAACACAGCTACCAAGGGTCCACGTTAGTGTGTATATGGCCACAATGGGCTACGCTAGTGTATAGATGGCCACCAGCGGTCAAGCTAGTGTTTTAATGGCTACCAGGGGGCCAAAATAGTGTGTAGACAGCCTCCAAGGGCCATGTTCGTGAGTAGACAGCCACCAGAGGCTGCGTTAGTGTGTAGACAGCCAACAGGAACCACCT
>JAYMFT010372891.1:0-21410 GCA_038088735.1 Panulirus argus
AACATAAAGATCCTTACCAGTCTGTCCAACATAAAACATATTACAGCTTTTACAAGGGATTCTGTAAACACAGCCCGCAGAATTTTCTGGCGAGTTTTTTATTTAAGATATTCTTCAGAGTATTGTTATTACTGAAGGCTACATATACATTGAAGGATTTAAGCAACCTGGGAAGTAATGTAAAATTATCACCTAAAGGGGGAACTAAAAGATGCTTGGTATCAAGGGGAGGTTTGGGTTTAACCTTATGATTTCTTTGCCAACTTAAGAGATTTATCAATAAAAGATCTAGGATACTTTAACTTGGATCCAATAGAATATATCTTCTCAAATTCATCAATAAATTCCAGACTGCATATACGTAATGCCCTAAGGAACATCGACTGGAGTGATGATAATTTAACTCTGTCATGTTGAGCTGTGTTAATGAATTTATGAACAAACATCGGTGGGTTTTCTATTGACGACCTGGCAGAGTCCGACAGTCGGATGGAAGCTGCACATATCACTGAGAGTGAAGAGGAAGGTCCGGAAAGGGAGCCGGGCAGCTTATGGTTAATGAAAATATTACTGTCAAACCTTTGGCTGGTGAGAGTGCTGACGGGGAGTCAACCCCTCCTCTCGTTCTGGTTAGTACAAATTACTTTTTACCCAGACACTTGCAGTCAAGTGGTCAGGGGGCTTGTACTGCCGTCGCCTCTTTGAGACAAGGATCTAGAACTCGACGTAGGTTTACTAGGAGGATAATCCTTGCAATCATGAAGGACCTGGATACTGCATCAAAGGACGCCTACACTAGGGAGAGCTTGTCAAGCTCCAGCCACTTAAGTATGTGATGAAAACGAAGGTCGTCATTAAAAGCCTCCCAATTTATTTGCCTTTATACCTAGCTCAGGACAGCACTCTTTTCACTTGGGCAAGGAGAAATGTGATTGGTGGCAAGGAGGAGAAGCAAGTTACAGCTGTCTGGAAGGGGCGGTTACAAGGGCTCTGCATTCCGGGCTGTTCCCCCCATTCAAGGTGGAACACATCGTCGGGAGATCAACTTCCTGTAGGAGCTGTCTTCAGCATTGGAGCCATACAGCCGGGCAGTGTGACTAATAACGCCTTGACTCGGCTTTATGTAAACAAAAGATTGTTCATGGGGAAAGGTTCCCTCTACAGGTGTTTCAACTCTACAGGAACTCGTAATGTTTGGTTGCTTACTTGTGTCCTAGAAGTTCCCAGCCTCAAGCAGACCACCATCAGCAATCTCGCCAAAGAGCTGACGACAAGGTCAACCAGGCTAAGAAGCTATATATCCTGGACGACCCAGGCTTTCCATTACTAAAGGGGAATATCTGTGGCAAGACACAAGAGAGGAACAGTGGAGTGGTGAACTGCAAACCCAAGGAAACTGTGGTTACCGATCACTCGAGTGACCTGGTTCTGCGTGTAGACACTCGTCCCAAACATACTCAAATACAGACAGACGATACTCTCGGCAGCTTGGTGCCCCTTCTGCAGAACTAGAAACTTCGATCAAGGAGCAAGTTGTGCCCAGAACCCAGACACGACACACTGCAACTTGAAGTGGTTGTGGGATTTCGAGATGTGACGAGGCTTGTCCGTATCCTTATATGTGTATTGAACGGTTCCCTAGATAGTACTAATATGGCGCTACAGTACTCCAATGGAACTGAGTGTTATTGGCTCTGGCTAATATTTTCTTACTGGACTTTTAAGGGGCCTCTTTTCTCTTGACATTCTTACATTTTCTAATTTTGTAGATTTGATTGTACACGTATTAGATATGGCTTTACCTTTAGAGAGGGGCATTGCCAAGTAAGTAACTTCTGTTCGTTAAGATCTTTCATGTATATATGTCAATGAAGTACTGGTTTTTGCATTGTGTTCATCTATCTATGCTCCAGATCTGCGGTTCACTCTAATGGGTATTCAACTAGTTCCTTCATTACATATTGTGGTATTTTTTGTATATTATGTGTTGTATACCCACATGAGGTATACACCTGCACAGCTAATTGTAACTGGCGTTACTGTATTGCAGCCACCTTACCATAATGTGGATCGGGATCCGTTTCTTGAGAATAAACCTTTTGAAATTTGAATATATGCTTATTTATGATTATCCCCAGCAAGTGTCCAAAAGAGAAGTCCTGGCTTTACCCAGGACGTCTTTCCACAAGGACCTGCAGCCTAAGGCTACGCTGCTTCTAGTAGCATGGAAATGTGGAGTTCTTTGGAGTGAGATGTTATTTGACGAGACTGTGTCAACCCTTAGTGATACAACCTTGCCAAAGTGACTTCATGTGTGGAGTAACCTTGAGCAAACGATGTCCGATACACCTCTGAATATATATATATATATATATATATATATATATATATATATATATATATATATATATATATATGGTGAGTGAGGGGGCAAAGGTTCTGGAAACATTTAGAAATGTATGGAAAGAGAGGTCGTTATCTGAGAGGGTGAAAATTGGGATGTTTGAAGGTACAGTAGTCCCAGCATTAATATGGATGCGAGGCATGGGTTATAGAAATGAGGATGTGCGGAGGAGAGTGGACGTGTTGGAAATGTTTGAGGACATCTACTGTGAGATGGTTTGGTAGAGTAAGTAATGTAAGGGAGAGAGAGAGAGGTGTGTTGATTAAAAAAGTGTGGTTAAGAGAGCTGAAGAGAGTGTGTGTACAGCGGAGAGAAAGGGGTGGTTTTTAATTCCGCTCTGGTTAATGTGGAAATGGGCGGATAAAATCGGAAGTCTTCCATCTCATTACTTCTGGCATCACTATCCCTTCAACCATCCTTTCTGTACGTAGCGATGTTTCTCTTTCTCTCTCTCTGTTCAGCTGATATTATTTTGCTCACTGGCTCTCCGTGGATTGTCTGCTTGCGTCCCGGCCACCAAGGCTTGAACCCGAGGCACACACGGGTCTGGCTGGTTCCTGTTGACAAACAGTTTCGTTCACGAGTCTGCCCAGTAGAGGGAGGGCGGGGGTCTCTCCCGCCATGGGCTGTGACGCGAGCCCTGAAGAAGGGTCGACCGTCATATGCCACACCCCAGGAAGAGGGGACTGGGGTATCTACAGAACAGGAGAGGCGGCAACAATTGGCAATCCTTATACAATGTATGTTTATTATGAATTATTTATATATAATTTATTTTTTTACTCTACCAATATTTTCAATTTTATCTCGCGTCTTGCGGGCATCCCATGAGGCCCGGGCTCAAAGGATTTTCTCCTCAGCATAACCATTCTTTTCGTGGGCCTGAGAGGATTGCGCGTCATGGTGCCTCTCCTTGAACAGCAGAGCTGTGAAATTCTCCTCCTCTTATCGTCCTTCTCTCTTTCTGTGGCCCCTTTACTTTTAAGAGCCAGGTCAACGAAGGCCTGCATAACCATAACCAACAGTAAATTCTCCTTATTTTTCGTTTACAAGAGATGGCCTATATTTGAGGCCCGTGCCGTGTCGGTCACGAAAAGAGGAAAAATAACAATAGTTTCAGCCCTTGCAGGCAGTAAATTCACCTTTCAGATGAATAAAACAAACTTCTCTAAATTGTGTTTGAATTTGAGCCCTCTTTTCTTCCTATACGTTCTGCCGTAGGAAATTTATTGGAGCTTTACCACTACACTTCTCTGCTGAAGCTTAATGCTTGCATGAAGGACTGTTGTTAATTATACAAGCTACGTTACAAAATAAAAGAGAGAAAAAGAATTTCAAGTTCATCTAATGCTTAACTATTTATAGAACAACAATCAGATAAACGATGAAGCTTCCCTCTGACTTTCAGATTTACAACTAAGTTGTTGAGTTACCAGTTAGTATATAGAGACCAGCTGGGTACTTTCCAGTCTTAACGTGGTACAGTCCCACCAGCAGACGATAACAACAACAAAGACTGAACCATGGCAGACCCGAGGACGGATGTGCGTAATGATGCTGAAATGGGTGTCACAGTGGCTACCCCAGACCCGAAAAACGTTCAGGAGCTCACTCAATATGTAAGTAAAGATAGTGGGGCTTTTATAGTCAGGTGTTTGAGGCAGTTGTGAAAATAAGTGTGTCTTTTTGTCTGCTTGTGATTGTGGAAGGCTGAAAGGTGGTTGCTATGCCAACGCCATTCTGCTTTTCGTGCTGTAGTGTGCTACACTCATACATATTTTTATGTTTAAATAGCCTTCCTTTTGCCGTTTTAGTAAAGCCTGTTTTGACTTTTAAACTTTGTTTAATAATAGCTTTAGGTACAGGGTTGTATCTCGAGGTGGGAGGCTGCTGATAATTGAATTATTTTTTCTTTGATAGAGTTGCTGGTTAGGAGCACAACAACAGTGACATGAATTTGAAAGGATTGTATGTCATTGAGCTTTTATTACTTAATAGAAATTATTTGGATATGGGGAGCGTGTGTTGGGGAATTATTTATTGGTGAAGTTTCAGGTAAGGAACACCACAGATATTATATGGATTTAGAAGGAATGCATTTTAGGGGTCTTTTCCTGTCAGAAATCGTGATGATGGACGTGTATTTTATTGGATTATTGTCTGTTCTACTCATATGGAATTGTTGTTTCCTCAGTGAAGAGTGATTTATGAGTGTGGGATTTCTCTTTTTCACTCTTTCAACTGATCTTTTAATATTTGATAAATCGTTAATGATAGGTTAATGAAGGAGAGGTAAGATGTGAGGTTATAAAATAAATTAGTTTGAGTACTAATACATACATAGAAAATAGAGATAATCTATCTATTCTAATGCCTCAGAAGTATTGTGAATGAGTTCATATTTATAGAAATATGTGCTCATGTGTGCCAAGATTTGTTTGGTCTGGAATGCAAACAATGTGTTCAGATGCTTATATTATATAGGAATCTGACCCTATGTGGGACAGATCACATAATAGTTGCAAATTTCGCTTTGTCGAATTCACATGGTTCAGTGAATGGCGGCATTCGCTGGAATGCACAAGTAATAGAGGAAAATAGGCATTTGTAGATGCTACTAGTACTTTTTCTTGTTGTATTACATCTTCATTTGCTTTGTATATCAACTTACAGACTGAATAAAGCTCTCTAGAATCCTATCTTGTTTATAAGGTGAATGCCTTTTTGTGAGCCATCCACTTGACAGTCACTTTTCTAATGTCCTCATGTATAGCACAAGGATATCAGAAGATGATGTAGTGATTCCATAGGCATCCTTCCTTTTTGTTTATGATTTGTTTGATATGACAAAGTGTTCTAAATACATAACTTGAAATGTCATTTGTTAATTTTGAGTTTTCTTTCCCAGCACTTTCTGTTTACTTCAGAGCCCTGTCCACTTTACAAAAACTTAAAATTAATGGAATTAGAGGTGCTACACCTAAAATCCCACACTCTTTATCAGCTATACACATTGTAAGGAATCCATATGTCCCAATTCCATTGAATTCTACCATCAAGAAAATTCACGTTCAGATTGTGGACTTTTACCCTTTCTATACTTAATGTAGACAATGCAACTGTTAATGTAGTGCATTTTTAGTCATACACTAATAATGATAGAGGGGAGGGCTTTGATGATTAGGAAAAATGTGGGATATGATAGAGGGGAGGGCTTTGATGATTAGGAAAAATGTGGGATGATAGTTAATGAAACACTTCTAGAAGTTACGAGTACTGATATAACCATACAGCAACCTAAATTTACCATAATTAAGATGTTTATAATATATGTGTTGCTCTGATGTTGTTTACATCAAGTTACTCGAAAGTTTGGTCACTGATTATGTTTCCTGACTGTGTTTACTGACTCCTGCTGCATGCACCCTTTAAAATGACATTGTTGATTTGATATTGGTATATTTTCATCATGATATTGAAAGTTAAGGTAAATCTTGGCTTATGATTTTGTGGACATCATGCAACAAATATTTCTTGAGGATGCACAACCTACCATTACCAGTAGCAAACCACGACATGAAGATCCTTTCTTATGCGGATGAAATAACAATCACATCAAAATACCATAACATCACAGTTGCAGCAATGAATATGCAACCCTGTGTTACACAAGTGGAACAATTGCTCTCCAAGAACAGAATTGCTGCATCTCAACCCGAAGTCTTCAGTTACCCTTTTAACCCCAGAAAAACACAAATTCAGCTTACATCATCCAGTCACTTTGAATAGACAATAACTCCCACTTAAGAAAACACCATATGACATGTGACATTCACTCCTTAGACCAATGACATCATAAAAGCAACACACAAACCATATGCCATCAGGACACTATCTGGCGCTATATTTGGACAAGAAAAAGAATCCCTCAACTTCCCCTACAAACAATTCACCTGCTCCACTTCACACTGTCTCACCTGCTTGGTCTTGTCCTTATAAGAGCGAACATAACAAAACTGCAACCAGCACAAAGTAGTACACTCAGAACAATCACTAGCTGCCTAGGAACCACAAACACTCAACACCTACACAGTGAAACAAAGATCCTTCCAGTATAGTCCCACCTCAACATGCTTAGCACTCAATTCTATACAGCAGTACAAGGTGCCTCCCTCCCATTCTGTACTACTAACCAGTAGCACTTGACCCCTCCCTCCCATTTAGTACTACCTCCTGTGATGCCTGACTTACTGACATACATAGTTCATCAATTATTTGTTTCATGTATAGTGACATTTTATTGTACATACATGTGTATTTAATACTACTCATGTAGTTCAACATAGCATCTAGCCATGTCTTTTGCATAAGCGTTGCAATTATTTGTGTGTATTTCATGGCTGCTATCAATGGCGGTTAGAATTTCGGAGAACCTATGAATTAAGTTTTCAGCGAGCCATGATTTTGACACTTTTACTAACGAACACACAGGAGTGTTACAGTTAACCATGGCAATACAGCAAGAATTTTTTTTAATGAATAAACATTAAAAAACCTTCTAGCTGTGTTACTCTGGTTACTTGTGCCACTCGTATGTGTTAGTTTGTCGACATTTATTCCCATTTGGGATTGTAAGTTTAGTCTGATTTCTTTTCCTGATTAAATTTCCTGTTTTTAACAGCATTTACTGTCTACTTTATTATTTTTCATGCAGTAAGCTGTGTGGAGGAATTTATAAGGAGATAGTCCATATGACAGTGCTTCTCCAGCAATATTTATGTTCTCAATTTCTTTAAGATTATTCAGTCTTAAGGAATTTGCATTTGGATGACACAAATAACACAAAGCAGCAGAGATTTCAGTTACTGCCTTACACACCTTCCCATTAATCATTATTATGAGTTTATGGTTGATATTAGCTGTTTCACAAACTGTGGATATGAGACCTTCAGTTTCTTCTTTTAGTTTTGACATTTTTAACTTTGTATATTCAGGTGTTTACCTAAAGGTTAGGACAGTATACAAATATACAGTTGAAAATAAGTTAAATATCAAGAAAATAATGTAAGTGTAGGTGGTACATTAGAATGTTTGTAATTTGAGTAGGTAAGGCAAGTGTCATACTTCATTTTAAAAGCAATTCATAAATTTTTCAGTGAATGATGTGATAAACTGTATTGCATTTATACTTTCCAGGTACTTTTTCTATAAAGTTCCCCTCAGTCGTCCTTATGTAGAACATGAACCAAAAGATATCTTTATACTACAAAGAAAATACAACAAAACTTTACCAAGCTTATGTCAGAGCCCCCAAGAAATGTGGATTTGGTGAATAGGCGGATACCTGTCTGTCATTTTCTCTGTGTGTTTTATGTTATTTTCATTGCTTGAATAGCAATTCAGTTTCATCTGGTACATTATTTCTGTTATTTACATTTTTTTTTTTTTTTTTTTTTTTTTTTTTTTTTTTTTTTTTTTTTTTAAAGCCCACAATCCCTGACCCTTTATTTACATGAAAGTGGATTAGTGTGATTCAGTACTGCACAAATTATTTTTGGTACTTCTTGCACTATATCACAGCAGACTGCTGTATTAATACATTAATTATTCTTTGTGCTTTACCTTTACATGAATGATGCATACAAAACAGCAGGTGATACTAATTGCATAGTGTACATATGAAATTCAAACACAGGAGTTCCTCACAAAGCATTGGGGTTATGTTCAAAGTGATCTGTCATTTTAGTGGAATGTCATTGTATGAATAATTGAAATTCATGTTGGGGTGGGGCTTCATTCCAGACCAAATATTTCCACAGTTTAATTCTTATGTATGGAAAGTATGAAACAGTCTACCATCAGTGTACCGGATTCACATGATGTGAATTAGACTTTTTGATTCAGCATTTGTTCTATTTCACTGGTGTATCAGACAGTATTAAATTATTCTAACTGAGAATGTTGCTGATGAGGGACTGAGGTAGGTGGTAATGGTGGAGAGGGATGGCTGTGGAGTGAATGGCTGTCAGACTTTCCAGAGTAAGCTTAACCACTTCAATATGAAATATTTATGTATGTTGATGTATTTGCCCATTATATTACTTGTTTTAATGTTTAATAAATCTCACTTTTATTGCAAGATAAATCTTACTTTTATGGCTCACTAAGAATATAAATACTTGGTGTTCTTTTTAAAGTGACTGTTTGTGTCAGGAATATGATGAAAATATAGTGTACTTTGCCTTGATATCATTATAAAAGACATAGCTGTTTAACTGAAAAACCGTGCATTATTCTTAAATGTATTATTAATAATTGAACAGTTGAAAAAATGCAAATTTTCTTCAATTTTCTTCAGTTCTGTTGCTAATGAGATAACTTAGTTTCATTCAATGGATTTATACCTTAATTCTTGGATGTTGCTGTCATGAAACATCTCTTTGTGAATCATCATTCTGTAGGGGTTGCCTACGCTGCAGCCAAACTATTTTGGTTGAAACAAAAAACTTGCTGTGATTTATGAGTCACGTCATGTTCTCTGTTGGTAATACCTTTTTTTCCCAATACCATTCTAAAAATTTGGGTGTATTTTATTACTGCAGTGTTTTTGTCTTTCAGGTGACGTTATTGCTACAGCAGATGCAGGAACGATTTCAGACCATGTCAGATCAGATAATATCAAGAAATATCCTTTTATTACTGGAAATTTAATTGTAACTTATGATGCATTGTGGGAGAAAATATATGCAGGTTTGTCAGTAAGAACAGATTACCCATAGAAAAAAAAAATTGAAATTTTGTGTTTATCCATTAGAGAAGGAAGAGATAAGAGAAATTATGTTCTTAAAAGAGTGGAAAAGCTGGAAGTATAGTTGTAGTGGTGATTGAAAGGGTAAAGAGAGGAGCTGAAATGGTTGTTGTGGATCTGGAGAATATTCAGGGAAGCATTTATAATTGTTGTATGCTAGATGCCTAAACAATTTAGTGGAATAATAGTCCCATCAATGTTGTATGGATGCAAGGCATGGGTTATAGATGAGGATGTGGAGGATGGATGTGTTTGAAATTAAATGTTTAAGGACAGTATGTGGTGTGAGATGGTTTGATTGAGTAAGTCATAAAAGATCAAGAGCGAGGTGTGGTAGTAAAAAGAGTGTTTTTTAAAGTTGTGAAGAGTGTTTTTTAAAGTTGTGAAGATGGTGTGCTAAGATGGTTTTGGACTTCTGCAGAGAATGAGTTAGGAGAGGTTGACAAAGAAGATACATTTGTCTGAAAGTGGGGGACAAGAAGGGAAAAATCAAATTGAGGTGGAAAGATGAAGAGAATTTTTTTGAGAGACTGTGCTCAGAACATGCAGGAGGTTGAAGGTCATACATAGGATAGCGTGTATTGAAACAGTGTTGTATACAGGCGGCAAAATGCTTTCAGTGGCTTAAACCAAGACATATGAAGCAGCAGGTGGAAGCCATGGAAAGGTTTGTGGGGCATTTAATACTGTTCCACATAGGAGGATGATTAAGAAGTTGGATCACTAAACAGGAATAAGGGGAAACCCCTATGATGGATGGAAGATTATCTCAGCGGGAGGGAACACAGGATGTTAGAGGAGCTTTTGCCAAATGGGTTTAAAGTGAACGGTGGAGTACCACAGGGTTCACTTCTGGAACCATAGCTCATGATTTGTATTAATGACTGGCCTGAAGATATGGAATTGTACCTGAATATGTTTGAAGATCATGCAAAGGGCATGAGGGAAGTGAAAAGTGAGAAGGATTGCATTTAGACTCTCAAACAGACTCCAGTAATTTGTCTGAAACATGGTTGATGAAATTCAGTCCAAGCAAATGTACATTAATGAGGGTGGAACAAAGCAAAAGATGGCCTCAACATGTTTATTACCTAGCAGGAAATAAGCTTCAGGATTCTCTGTATGAGAGGCCTAGGTGGTCAACATTGTCCCTAATCTGTTGCCAGAATCCCATATTAGGAGATAAGTTAAGGAGACATATATCTGCTAGCAAACATCAGAATAGTTTTGAAGTATATGGAAGAGAAACTACTTAGCAAGCTATACATATTATACATAAGGCCAAAACCAAAGTTTGGTCACTGCTCCTAAAGAAGCACAAAGATAAGGTCCAGAGGAGGGCAACAAAAATGGTGCCAGAATTAAAAGAGCTACAGGGAAAGGCTGGAGGCTTAAAGTTTACCCACTTTTGAAGAGAGGAGGCTGATCACAACCAGTAAGATTTTCAAAGAGATCAATGATATGGACAGTTCTTTTGAGAGATGTAAGGATAGAGGAACCAGGGGACATAACATGAAATTATGGAAGAAACTTTTTAATAAGGATGTAAAAAAATACTTTCATAGTATAAAGGTGGTAAATGAATGGAACATGGATACAGTTATTGAATAAAGCATACATAAATGTATGACATTGTATGATAGTAGAGAGTGTTCAAGAGATGGGGTGCCATGATTGTAAAACTACCTTCTCTTACAGTACACATAGGTAATTGCAGTCACTTGCTTCATAATGTTCACATGCCATCACACACAGTTTCTAAGAGGTTATGGAATATTTTTTATATGTTCCTTGATATTTGTTTTTCTTGTAGGATTCTGAAGTTCCCAAAGTTATCTAGAAGACCTTTGAATTCCTCTGTTAGGATTTTTGGTTTCAACCTGTTTTGTGACCTGCTTGGGAGTTATTTTTCAAATTAACTGTCTTAAGGACCTTCGTTTCCTCCCCACTGATCACATATATGGAGATCATCAAAGATTCTGATGTTGTTTATTCCTCTCTCCGAACTTGAGAATCCTCTCATATATCATTACATATCTGAGGTTGTCTCTTCCATTACAGGGTTTCATAAAGTATGCATATGTGATTTTGAATCCCTGTATGTTTCCCTTTCAAGGATTCCATTTACAGAACTTGTTTTTTGCTCACTTACATCTCTCCAAGAACTTTGAGATCTTCAGAAAGAAATGCTTCGCTCTTCTCTGGCATTCCCAGGTTGTATGAACCCTTTCTACGAAGGAATGTTTTCATTTTTAAGAAAGACTAATTTTGCTGGCCCAATCAAGCTTCATTGCTAGAGCTACATCAGTAAGGTACTGCCTAGCTAGCTTTTTATAAGAAATCTCATTCTAGATAACCTCCTGTGAGGAGGAAGATCCTTTAAGTACCTTAAGATAAACCTTGTGTATGTAGGTGGTTATCTTTTTCCTTTAAGAAGTTTTTCTCTTACCCATTGCCTTGTTGTTTTGCTTTCATTAGCCTGTGGGACAGTCATCCCTAGAGAAAAAAATACAAGTTTTAAATATTGGCAAACATTTTCTCGCCAAGCAGTGTCCTGTGAGCACTTTTTTTATATATTGCATCCTGCCCAGCCTTTACCACTCCATGAAAAACTATCCTCTTTTCTGACTAGGCACTATTAGGATGGCATCCTTGTTCCAGGAATTATGAGGTAGTTAGCTTATGCAGGTGACAGGTTCATGACATCATCACTGTGAGGAGGCAGCTAATTGGATAATGTTAACTGTGACAAGCTAGTGCATTAACTATTGTTTAGGTCGTTCATGAAGGGTGAGAGGGATAAACTTAACCAGAATGGAGGGGATTGGGGGGAAAATCTGGAGGCTGCCAACCCCCCAGAAATCAAAGGAAATTCTCATTAGCTTGTGGGACAATGCCTAAAGAGACACAGTTTTCATTCTTCAAAACTTGGTGTACTGTACTTTTTTCCAGTGTTTTCATATATCCATGTCAGCAGTACTGTATTTGTCTTTGTCTCATAGGTGATTTAGCACATTGCTTTAAATGAAGAAGTGATATACCTGTCTTATAGGTGATGGAGCAAGTTCCTGTAAATGAAGATATTATATTCTTTTCATGATTTTGAATCATGTTCGAATATGTAAGTCTTGTATTATGCTATGTAAGTCGTATATTATGCTGAGGTCAGTGTATGAGCCATTGATCACCCATTTCATCAACTGCTGTAGCTCTCTAGTTATATGGAAGTCACTTAATTATCCAGTAGAATTTCAGTCCTCCATTTCTGACATATCTTTGCAAATAAACTTAGATGCCTTTGATGTGACTTACATCATATCTTTTACTTTAGCACCATAAAACTGACCTGTTAACTTTTCCTTGGTTCATTTTGAGAATAATGTTTCTGGCTTAGATTCATGCTTTGAAAAATCTATATCTGGTGTGGCTTTAAGAAAGATTTTTTGAGTTTTTTTTTTTTTTTTTTTTTTAGGGTTATCACACTATTTTCTTCAAAAAGAGATATGTTGGTTTCTTGCATGGAATCCATGTCAGTACTTCGAAACTCCAGTTCACTGTTATATGTGGTAACAGGCTGTACTATATTTAGCAATATCTGTGTCAGAAATAGCACTACCAGTATCCTCTCATTTTGAAATGGGACCTTCAGAAAATTTGGATACTTCAATAGCCCATCTTTCCTTTCTTAAACAATGTATGTGATACCACATATTTTGTGCAAAAGTATCTTTTTTCATTACAAAAGAAAGCAAATCCAGCATGAATTGCTTCACTTATACTTGCCATCATTGCAAAATAGCTTTTTTCCTATGGTACAAGAGTTAGCAGTGTGTACAGGAGTTTAGGCAGTACTTAAACAGAACACACATTTGTTATGGTGAAATATTTTTCATGTTTTTGATGAGGGCTCTAATTTTGACCCTTTTTATGTCTTATCCACTACTGAAGAAGTGATGCCCTTTACACTTTTCTTTGAGCTAAGTTAGAGGACCCTGATAATTTAAAGTTCGATAACTTTTTCTGTGGTGGTGGTCACATAATTACACTTAACAGTCCATCTTTTTATCAGATCTTTTACTCTTAACAGTCTGTCTTTTTATCAAGTGTGTGGCCTGGTGTTTACAAAATAATTTGTTATTCTTTAATATGGGTCACCGCTCTCCATTAACAAATAATGCACTTGTACTTAATAGGTTTCATTTCCCTTGATTAGACATTCAACAAGTGTACTGGAGAGCATTCACTTAATTCCATTCTGAAAGAAAAAAAGATGAAATTATTAACAAATGCAAGCACAGGTTTAACATACCTAAAATGCAAATTAACAGAAATGATACCTTACGAACTGGTAAAACACATGCAGGGGAGGGTTCAAACCCAAGTTGATTTGCTAATATTAATTCAGCACATAAAAATAATATGATATGACAAGTCTGTATCATGTGCTCAGTTTATGCCATTTTAGCCCTATTTATAGGCAGCACCTGACAGCATCAGTATATAATGAAAAAGTAATGTACAGTATGTACCTGACATGGTGAATGTGAATTCATGACATGTAAGCTTCAAAAATATAACAAAACTAGTGTTGACATATTATATAAAGTAGCACAATATGTGAACATGTGCTGCCTGACTAAATCTTTTTAAGCTGCCTTTTTATCATCATCATTTTTTGATATATACTGTACATATGTAGCTTATGAATTTCCCTTTTCAGAATATTTTATTTTTTATATTGACATTTTATCCAGCACCTTTGATAATCATTGTCTTGTGAAGGGTAGAATGGACTTGGATAATACTTACATTAATGCAACTTTGAGTAAACTTGAAGATAATAAGAGGATGCGACTTCTTCAAAGGGATTCTGTGTCTGTAACCATAGTCTTTTGATGAAGAGAATTTAGAGACATTACACAGTCCTCAATTTTATGTTTCTGTAGATTAACTACTGCTATTTATGATAACAGAGATAAGGTCTTGTGTTTTTTGTATTTTCCTTGATTCCACCATACTAGATGAAATGGGGACTCGCATCGATGACCTAGAGAGAAACATTGCAGACCTAATGACACAGGCTGGACCGGAAGAACCAGACAAATGAGTTGGAGAATAGGTAGGAATTTATGAGATATGATTCACTGTGAAAAAGTGGTGAAAATGGACCAAGTGAGATGAAATTTTTGAGGGTTTATATGAAAGGAAATTGGTATAACCCTTAGTGGGTAACAACAGTTATGTCCCCAGACACTTCATGAAAAAAGGTGGTTACCTTTGAAGAGTAAGTGTTGGTATGTAAGGGGACTAAGCTGTATTTTGTCAACTTTTGATAGCGATGCTTGCTTTAAATAATCCTGTAAACTGTTTTGAAAAATAAATCGCTTCCTGAGTGAGAAATCTTGGCAAACTGTCCTCTAAAATTAAGTTAGCAATCAGTCTGCCGATTTGCCTTTAAACAATTCATTATTTTGCAAAGTTAACAAATCAGTCTGCCAATTTGCCTTCTAACAACTCATTTTTTCGCAGTTGTATATTTTGGATTGGAATTTTCTGATACTGGGGTAACAGGTATGCATATCACATATGTTTATAGATACTATATGCAATAAGGGAACTTTTGAATTGATGGGAAATGAGTTGGTCTTGTTTATAAGTGTTTTGAAAATTGGGTGCATATATGGATTTGAATGTGATTGTTCATAAGTTATAAGGTTATTTGATTACTTACTTGCCTTCAATGTACTCTTGCCAAGAAATTTCTAATTTTACTCAATTACTAACTAATTACAATAATTATAAAGTAATTTTAAGCTCAACTATATCATGTTATGAAGATTTTCTAACGCAAACTTGTAACATGCACTACTTTGCACCCAGTTTGAATGCAGTGTAACGTTTTTTCATATATGTTTGTATGTCAGCTGATTTATATATATTTGTTATAGTGCACAGCTTTCAGGATATTATTCTAGACATACAAGTCATCAAGCTGTGACATAAGCTTTATCTACAGTACTGACTATAGCCAAAAAGTTCTCTCTCTCCTGTTAGTGGGTAAATCATTATGGGCTACCAAAGAATGCCTGTGCTCATTAATGTGCTAATGAATATTAACTTTTCTCTCGTATCCACTAAAAATATTTATTAATTTTTAAAGCAGAGTCAAACAGATTCTTCATCAAATATATGGTGGATGTAAAGAATACATATATTTTTGTTCACAGAACAAGTATGTGCCTAGATGGTAAAGCTTTATTAAATAATACTTTGTGGTCAGAATTTTACAGTAACTCATTCTGGGAAAGGAGCACAATATACTTATCTTGCCATGCAGGGTTGTTAAACGGGTCGCTATCTTCCTTTGTATCTCACTGGGATTAGTCCTCCATTGTTTACTTCCAGACAAATATTGTGCGTAGCCCTGAGAGAATTTGTACCAATGCTGTAACTAATACTTACTCTTCTGTACTTCACAGAATATTTGCATCATATTATTGAATTTCTGAAGTGAGGTTGTAGCTTGTTGCTTCTGTGCATGGCATTTTTGTAAGTTTTGTTACTAAAACAAAATTGTAGGGTATGTGTTGGCTGCAGTATCTAAGATATTAAGATGAGCAGCTGATGCTGTTTTTTCTTATGAACCTTCTATAAACTCTTCTGCATCTTTGTGTAACTAGTAGGCCCAAAGCACAATATTAAGATGATTTTTGCTGCACAGTGAAGATGCCATAAATGGCAATTGAAGCACGGAGGACCATAAGAGTTATGATTTATTTCTTTGATTTTCTTTGGGACTAGGGATAATTCTTAATATTCCTTTTATATTTTGTTTATTATTAAGATGGCATGGATTACACTGAAAATTGTGTGAATTGATTAAAATCAAAGTTTGCCAGTGAATTCCAGGACTAGTATGTTAATGCTGTAATGTATTATAATCTGTACTGTGCAGATGAGTAAGTTATGTTTTTTAGAATACAAAGTAGTTTGTTTACTGAAGAGAAGAGAGCAGTGATAATTTAGAGAGGACTTTGGGTCAAATATCTCTCCCAAGATACCTAGTGATTTTGAATTTTTTTTTAATCATTATTTATTGATATGTACAGCAACTTAACTGTTCTTCATGTTATTACCATCATCATAGTGTCCTCATTTTTGATAAGTTGAATTAGGAATCTTAAAAGTTAGAATGCTAAGATTAGGATCGTAGTTCAAAAGATTTGAGCATATCCATGTGTATTGATGACATGACAGATGATTATGAATAATCACACAATCCATGTGTATTGAGATATTATGTGAATGTTGAAAAGTAAGTTTCATTCATGTTACGATAGGTCATAAGAGTTATAAGCATGACATGCATTTTGAGACAACTGTTATTAGACTGTTTTTAATGTGAACATAAAGTTGTATGTCATATGTTTTAGAATTCATTAGCTTTATATAGATGATTAAGTTCTAATTTACAAAACTTTAAGCAATACATTGTTATTAGTTCATAGCTCCTGTGGGTAAATATGAAATCGTCAGTTATTTGAAGCAAACTGGCTTAGTTTTACCCATGTTGAAAACTGAAAATAGTTTAATACATTAATCCTGTAGCTTATTTGTGACTTGAAGTTGTTAGCATTGAAGTTTCCTGTTGACCGTTTGGGGACTACATCTGATTTTTAAATCTTTCATACTTAAAGAGCAACTTGAAATTCATGGACTAGAATTTATTTAATCCATTCACTGCAGCTGGCTTAGAACCTGAGTTTATCCCATGTATATTTTTCAGTATTACCAGTCAGCTTTACCATTACCATTACAAAATGAAAATAACATTAATTTAAAACTTGACTTGCAATTTTGTGAATGGGGTGAGTCATCAGACTTGAAGGGCGGCAGATGCTGCCAGTCTCACGCTTTATTCCTTTATGCTGTATCATATACAGACACTGTAACTTTACAGTTTATATTACTGTCTTTCAGGTTTATTTTCTATGGTCTGCATTCACTTATTCATTTATTTTTGGACATAAATAAGTTATAAGGTGGGCTAATTTATGATTATTTATAGTTTCCTACATACATTTACTGATATTACTTACACACCTTCAGTAATCTCTCTGAAAACATTCTTAAAAAACCTAGGTGCAGTCAAAGAGGGACATTACAGTCTGTACACATATACAGTAGTATGTTTTCTTTGATTTTCTCAGCCATCAGGTGTCGTGTCACCACATGCGACACATGTGAAGAGGTTATGTATCATTTTCCATGAGCCGTTTTTGATCACCCAACATGTAGTATGGCCCATAAAAGGCAAGAATAGTTTGATATACTATCATGAACTTTTTCTCACACTGAATATAATTGAACACCATATTACATTTATCCACAGTTCTCATTTTCAGATATTCTGTCACTGTAGCAGGCTTTTTTATCAGTTTCACTCGCTTTGCTTTTCTTTTTCCTGCCGAGCTTAGTGTTTTGGTAAATGTACAACGTGATAGTCACACCACTTTACGCTCAAATGTTTTTACAGTTTAGTGACACTTCTTCACTACTTATGTTTGATGATACAGGCATAAATTTCTTAGATGCATGTACTTTACCACATACTTTTTTTGTTTTGTTTGTGTAGATGAGAGAACAGTTTTATGCTAGAAAACTAATTATCTGTTTTTAAGTTAATGTATATCCTTTTTCAAGATGAGATGAATTGAATGTTTTCACTGCTGATCAGAAATGCTAAGTCGTTCATCTCATTCAGTTTCAGTCCCCGTGACATATTTACTTTCAACATCACAGTACATAGATATTTTAACATCAGGTCAATGGCATGTAGAGGCAATGTACTCTTTGAAGCTTAGCACGAAGTTGTTCATCACATTCTGTTTCGGTCTTCATGATATAATTACCTTCAACATCACATAACACAAGTATTTTAACATCAGATCAATGGAATTTAGAGGGAATGTACTGCAACATAGGACTTAAATGGAAATTAATCTTTCCTTGAATTTTCTCAGTAAATCAAACATTTATCACATTTTCTATGGCCTATCACCAGCAGTAAGGTTTGTATTATTAGAAAAAAAGAAAGCAATTGCAATACATTGATAGCCAAAAGAAATCTTACAGCACGTGTAAGCAAAAATTCTTAAAAGAAATACTAAATTTGTGGTCCAGTATTTATATATATTTTGTTTCTTTGCATGAGATATAAAGATTATAATACATATAAGGGGATACTCTTCATCTCTATTCATGGCATTGAAAACTTGGGTAGTATTGCCATCAAGTAGTCTCAGTAACAGTTATCACTTTCACAGTCAAATCCATCATACCATTAAAACACTTAAAGGTAATCGTTTTCTTCAGAATTATCTGGTTATGAAACCAGAGGTACATGGATCAAAATCATATGTTGGGGTAAAGTTTGTAGAATCTCAGAGCCACCTATTATGAGATACAGACACTCATCTTTGCCTTTGCACTTTGTAGAATCCCAAATCACCTATTATGAGATATAGACTCTCGTCTTTGCCTTTGCACTTTGCTTGGCTCAGCTTTGTCCACCTCGTAAGGACTTGAATCAAATACAGTACAGCTGCAGGAGTTAGGAAAAAAGTAATGTTTACAGGACATCTGCAGTGAGTGGATTTTTTTTTTTTTTTTTCCAGATGCCTATGAAAAACAGATATATGTGGATATGTTGTGAAATCATGGTGCTTCTAGTGTTTGTTTAAGAATGAAAATTTTCATCGTATTATGAACAGCTAGTTAGGTGATTACTGACAATGTTCCTTTGGCTTTGTTGTGTAATGCTAAAGCAAATTTATCAAAATTATTACCTTCATTCTAATAGAAACAACTTGTAATGGGTTCACCCATCACATGCAACTTGGATGCTCTCATTAAAAAGCTTCATTTAATGTATTTGATATTTTGCATTAAATTCAGTTAGATTAATGCACAGCAGAGCTAAGTAGTAAGCATGTAGTGTTCACTGTAGAAAATTCTTTTTGATTTAATTCAGGGGCCCTTGCTTTATGTATAGCTGCTGTTGTCTGTTTATTCAAGAAAACATACTTATATACTCATAATAACATTTTCAGTTTTATATGCTCCCATGTAAGTACTGTAGTAACAAAGCCTTTACAGTACACTAAAGGAAATAAACATTTGAGATTTTGAATGTTTGTTTTGCTTGGATGTTATGTGACAGTTTTTATAAGAGTATACCAACTGTTCTCTTTGTAAGTTCAAGAAGTACATCATGTTCTCATGAGCATGAGGTTCTACAAGATAGAAATGTGAATTTTTAAACATGCCTATTAAATACTGTATACAGTCATTGCTCTCTTTGAATTACCTTAGTGCACAAATATGAAACCCTAAATAGGGATTATGTAGAGTTTGATTTATTCTTCTATGTATGTTAAGCAGATCATATATCAAAGAAAAATTTGGGGATATGGTATATTACTTTAACAGGTGCTAGGTATAGATGACAAAGTTACAAATTGGTATGTGTTAAGTTGATCACACATCTAAATCTTCCACATTGGCAAACGTTTTGCCTCATCCACCAGAAAAATTTTAACATTACCATTATTTAATATAACAGAAGTGTGGGTAAGGAGATATGTTTACATACCCAGTAAATGGTGTTGTAGTACATCAGCATGTACTCTTTCTTCATAGCAACTTAAAATACTTTTAATTCTTTCTAACAGTCATTTCTTGATTGTACACAAGGTTAGGGACTGACAATGTTCACAGATGACTAAAATCAGCAGAAACCAAAGTTCTTATGGAGAAAAAGGTTAACAACCAAAGTTGCAAAAAATTTACCAGCACTCCAAACACAAGTACACAACCTCTTGTACTTGTCCTGCTGTAAGGGTTAACAATGTATAGATGAAAGAAAAATGGGTTTAGCATAAATGAAAAATATAAAGAGTCCTTAGACACACTTGAGATTACTGTAATAATGCTACAATATTTTTGCAGTTGAGAAAGATGGTGTTGTTGATTGTCTAGTCAAGCCATTTAACATTTCTACAGCCCAAGGTGAGGTGCCCTAGGATTGGTATAGTGCAAAAAAAAGGCTGAGGGGATTTAAAAGGAATTTTCAAATTATTGTGATAAAAGCCTGCTAAGTATTCCTGATAAAGTGTACCAGAGAGTGTTACATGGACTACATGGGAAGGAAAGATAAAAGGAGACCTGATGGCCCATAACAAGATCATCTGAGTTTGGAAAAGTTTTTGAAAGGAGAAAGTTGAGAGTATATGTGAATAAGAGCAAGATTATTAGGTTCAGCAGGGTTGAAGGACAAGTTACTTAGGATGTAAGAGTGAATGGAGAAAAATTGAAGGAAGTGAAGTGTTTTAGATATCTAGGAGTGGACTTGGCAGTGAATGGAACCATGGAAGCTAAAGTGAGTCACAGGGTTGGGGAGGGGGCGAAGGTTCTGGGAGTGATGAAGAGTGTGGAATGGAAGAACGCTCTCTCGGAGGGCAAAAATGTGCATTTCTGAAGTACAGTATTTCCAACAATATTATATGGTTGGGAGGCATGGGTAATAGATAGGGTTGTACAGAGGAGGGTGGATGTGTTGAAAATGAAATGTTTGAGGACAATATGTGGTGTGAGATGGTTTGATCCAGCAGGTAATGAAAGGGTAAGAGAGATGTGTGGTAATAAAAAGAGTATGATTAAGAGAGCAGAAAAGGGTGTGTATAAATGTTTGGATGTATAGAGAGGATGAATGAGGAAAGGTTGACAAAGTGGATGTACGTATGTGTCAGAGGTAGAGGGAACAAAAAGCAGGAGACCAAATTGAAAGTGGAAGGATAGAGTGAAAAAGATTTTGAGCGATTGGGGCCTGAACATGCAGGAAGATGAAAGGTGTGTACGGAATAGAGGAAATTGGATCGATGTGGTATACTGGGGTCGATGTGCTGTCAATAGACTGACCCAGGGCATGTGAAACATCTGGAGTAAATCATGGGAAGGTCTGTGGGGCCTGGATGTGGATAGGGAACTGTGGTTTCAGTGCATTACACATGACAGCTAGAGATTGAGTGTGAGTGGATGTGTCCTTTTTTGTCTATTTCCAGGCGCTACCTCGCTGACGCAGGGGGTGGCGATGCTATTTCCTGTGGGGCGGGGTGGCATCAGGAATGGATGGGGGCG
>JAYMFT010372902.1:0-21410 GCA_038088735.1 Panulirus argus
AAGTAATGCTGTGGGAGATGAATTCCATATAGTGTTATTATGTCCTAATGAAAATATTGTTGAACTACGGAACAAATGTATTCTGTATTACCATAGAAATAATCCTACAATGAATAACTTGCTACTTTGATACAAATTAAAAGTGTAAAAGTTTTGACCAATATTTCGTATTTCTTAATAGCTATATATAAAGTATTTAGGTAACTCATAAAAGTTTTACTTCAGGATACTGCCATAATCATCATTAATATGTTATTATTATGAATATGATATGATTTCTCTCTTTTATGTAATAAGCACTGAAATGATATGAGGAGCTGTGCTCCATTCTTTGCTTACTAAATCTGAGCAAAATAAATTGAGTCTGACTCTGAGTCTGAATCACACACACACACACACACACACACACACACACACACACACACACACGCACGCACTCAGTCACACTGACACACACACGCTGACAAACACAGCCACACACACACACACACACACACACACACTGACACAGACACACAGACACACACACACACACACACACATAAACCAATATCAGCCGCAACAAATTCTCTCATGTTTTCTGAGGTTCTCCAAGAGGGTGGTAGAGATATGTTGACATTACTGGCCACTTTCCCCCCATCCTCCCTCCAAAAGTCAGGAAGAAAAACTTTCCTGTTTTTTATTGGGGCCGGCGAGATAGGGAGGTGGCTTGGGTGTGGTAGGGAACTGTGGTGGTGGAGGTGAAAACTGTGGTACGAACAGTGACGCTGGTTGTGGGAAGTCTCGTGTGTGGTGTGGTGGCAAATGTGGTGAACTTGGGGAGCGTGTGGTAACCACCTCGCTTGACATCTGATGCCCATTCCTTCGGCTGTCTGCCTCCTGCATCACTACTTACCGAGAGCGTTTTCCTCCCTCGAGCCCCAAGTGTGATTTATATAGAGTAGGCCAGTGTGGCCAGAGATTCATTATATTCAACGTGAGGAACGGAATGGAGTCCTTATCTTCCGTCTGCCATGCCAGTGGAACGGAGAGAAAAATGACAGATTCTGGAAGAGGAGAGGAGGGAACGTTGGAGAGGAGGAGGAAATGTTAGAGATAATGTTGGAGAGTAGGGGAAATGTTGGAGAGTAGGAGGAAATGTTGGAGAGTAGGGCAGAATGTTGGAGAGAAGGAGGAAATGTTGGAGAATAGGAGGAAATGTTGGAGAGTGGGAGGAAATTTTGGAGAGTGGGAGGAAATGTTGGAGAGTAGGAGGAGGAAATGATGGAGAGTAGGAGCAAATACTGGAGGATAGGAAGAAATGTTGGAGAGCAGGGGAAAATGTTGGAGAGTAGGAGATAATGTTGGAAAGTAAGAGGAAGTGTTGGAGAGTAGGAGAGAATGTTGGAGAGGAGGGGGAAATGTTGGAGAGTAGGGGAAAATGTTGGAGAGCAAGAGGAAATGTTGGAGAGTAGGGGGAAGTGTTGGAGAGTAGGAGGAAATGTTGGAGAGGAGGAGGAAATGTTGGAGAGTAGGAGAGAATGTTGGAAATTAGGAGGATATGTTGAAGAGTAGGAGAAAATGTTGGAGAATAGGAGAATGTTGGAGAGTAGGAGGAAATGTTGGAGAGGAGGAGAGAATGTTGGAGAGCAGGAAAGAATGTTGGAGAGCAAGAGAGAATGTTGGAGAGGAGGAGGAAATGTTGGAGAGGAGGAGGAAATGTTGGAGAGTAGGGGAAAATGTTGGAGAGTAGGAAGCAATGTTGGAGAGTAGGAGGCAGAGGAGGACAGAGGAGTAGGTGGAGGAGCGACACCTTCCGTCCGGCACCTGGCCAAGACGCGCTGCCCACACACACCTCCGGCCGGCGATCGCCTCCCGTGACGATCCCTCGCTTTCCCTCGGCCTTTCCCAGCCGGAGACTCGGTCTCGTGTGCGCAGCCAAAGACCTTCATTATCCCACAACGCCTTGGGCGTCCCGCCGGAGTCGAGGCGGCAGAAAGACGTGTGATTTTGCAAGATCGCTTCTGCCTCGGCGGGAGGCCGACCGCTCGGTAACTAGAGCCAGAACTCGCCACGGCGGCGAACTGTCCAATCAGCGTCAGTCAGAGATCGACCCGTTACCGCCATCCTCTCTTGAGGCCAGTCGGGCTCTCCAGCGAATGTTGGTAGACAGTCGGGATGGGTGTCAGCCACACGTGCTGTTGGTAATGGGATCTGTCTTCCCTCGAGGGGCCTGCGAGTCAAGATGGTCCGTTGCTCGAGACGGGATATGTTGTCGCAGGAGATGTGTGTGTGTGTGTGTGTCATCTTCATCACCGTCATCATCATCATCATCTTCGTCATCATCATCATCATCATCATCTTCATCATCATCATCATCTTCCTCCCTCAACGGTACACAGAGTGACAAACTTGCCGCCAACTTCCACCGAGTTAGAGTTTTTAAAGAGTTCTTCACCCGGAGGGGAGGTAGAGTCCTGACCCTCTCATATCCAGAGCCCGGACTTCAGGCTGGAGCTCCTACAGAGCCCAGACTTCAGGCTGGAGCTCTACAGAGCCCAAGACTTCAGGGTGGAGCTCTACAGAGCCCAGACTTCAGAGTGGAGCTCTACAGAGCCCAGACTTCAGGGTGGAGAGCCCAGACTTCAGGGTGGAGCTCTACAGAGCCCAGACTTCAGGCTGGAGCTCCTACAGAGCCCGGACTTCAGGCTGGAGTTCCTACAGAGCCCAGACTTCAGGCTGGAGCTCCTACAGAGCCTAGGTTTCAGGCTGGAGCTCTATAGAGCCCAGGCTTCAAGCAAGACCTCTACAGAGCCCAGACTCCAAGCTTGAGCTCTAGAGAACCTGGACCTAAGCTGAAGCTTCAGCCCTCCGAGCTTTAGCTGATCCTGCCGTCGGGGGGGGTCTTCCAGGTCCTCGGCCCAAGTCCTGACCCCAGCAGGAGAAGACCTTCAGCCGTCGTCTCTCATCGCGGGGCGTTTCTCTCTCATCGTGATGAGAAAAGAAGAAGAAAAAAGAACAACTTCCGAGAATTTCCTGCTAAATCTGAGACGAGAGAAAAGTGGGCGAAACTCTGTGTGTTTTACTGAGGTGCTTCGACCATTCCTGCGAGATTGGAGGACTGTTATAACACTATATGACTGTCTCCAGTCCGTCTTATGGTGTTCTGACGGAGGGGACGGTAGTTAGGTCTGGTGTGGTAGAAGAGATCGTGTCGGTGGCGAATGTGGTGCCAGTGGTGGTTATGGTGGTGACAGCAGTGATGACATTCATGGTAGGGACGATGGCAGTGACTGACAGTGCCTATGATCAGGATGACGACAGTGACAGTAGCGGTAGTATTACTGTATGGCGCTGGTTCTGGTAGTGTTGGGTGAGAGACTCGACCAGGTGGTTCATACGACCAAGGGTTCGACCCATGAGCCTCTCACATCCCGTAGCTAACCGATCAGCTGATCGCGTAAACAAATGAAGGATCTTCCGGTCAGCTGATGAGATAAACAAACAAAGCAACCCACCACAGACCTCAACACTCGCTATTTTCTCTCTACCACAATTACTCAATAGAGTTGGATGTGCCACAATTCCATTTTCTGTTTCCCTTCACGATTCATCATCTGAGGGCATTTAACGTTTGCAAGAGACCAGCAGCGGAACGAGGTGGTTCCGGGCAATGGATATGACAGGAGACCAATAGCCCATTACGGGGCACATCGTAGTTCAGTGCGCAGGGCTGTAATGGCTGTTGACAGGTTCTTCAGTCCACTGTTTCTCGTGTATTTACACACACACACACACACACACACACACAAACGTAGTGCAGTGGTTAGCGTTAGTTATCATGAGTCAGTGCCTTGGCGAGGCAGTCGGCCCACACCCAAACCAGGTGTTCATCCTCCCCTCGGGGCTAGTCGACATGTGTGTGTGTGTGTGTGTGTATGCACTTCCTGCATTTACACATCAACACTCTAAAAACACGGTCGGAAAAACATGTTACTGAGAGGGACTCAGAGCCGGGGGGGGGCTGAGTCGCACGTGGAAAACCATATTAACTGCTACATTAATCTGGGTCGGCAGTTGCCTGCATTGTGGGCAAGGGGTCCCCCTCCCCCCTCTCCCCCCCTCCCCCTCTCTCTCTGGCCAGGCCACCAGGGGGAAGGTGCAGCCGGCGGTAATTAGCCTCGCAGATGCATCTTATTTAATTCCGTAATTCCCATGCTGCTCTCCCCGCCAGAAGCCACACATCAGATGAGGAGGAATGAGCCTCGTTGCCTCCCGACGCTCGACCCCAAGATTCGCCTTCGATCACGTCCTCCCTCGGGCGCCGCCCCTGTGTACGAGACCGGCGTTGCCAGACTCATCTGAAGAAGGTGTCATAAGGAGCAATTAAGACGCGGGAAGCCTGGAGGATAACGACCCTAAGGATAACGGGGTTGTGAGGCGGCAAGAAACCCGGTTGTAAGGGAGGAGTTGTGGGCGGCCGAGCGGAAGGTTCGGATGAATGGTCGAAGCAGCGTTCATTTGTCCGCGTCAGGAACTGTCTCGCTCAGGTCCTCCTCCTCACACTTGGTTATGAGTGGTGCTTGTGGGCGTTCCTCACAGCTCTGGGCCTCGCTGGTGGGACGCTCCTCATCCCTCCCTCACAGACACAACTGCTGAGTAATCCGAGATCATTTCTGCCGGTTCGGACACAAATGCAAGTGCGATATTTTCAGAAAAGATCCCCATTCAGGACACCTGAGGCGTCCGAGTCAAATAACAGACCCACTACCGAAAGGAAAATATTTTAGATGCTCAAAATACATAAAGAAACGATAAAAGTATATTACGCAATTCAGCTTCCGACAGACGCAAGCGACAGTGGCATGTTTTCCACACTACTACGACAGCTGTTACAACCTTGTAACTCCGTCGTTATCTCTGATCTTATGTATCCGTCCACATCCCCTTGTGTCGTCCTATATGTATCCGTCGAGAACGTCTTGTGTCGTCTTGTATGTATCCATCTACATCCTCTTGTGTCGTATGTATCCGTCCACATCCTCTTGCGTCGTATAAAGATCACTACAATCTTGACCTTCAACTTACAATCAACGTCTGTATACAGACCCGAATCCTTACGTTGGGCTGAGGCATTTGTTTGGCAAGTTAAACAAAACCCAAACAAGAGACGCATCTTGGGGAATCCCAGCCAACCGAAATCCTATTTAGCCCACTTAGAGAAGATCTGATCCCTTAAAGAAGGTAGACCGAACCCAAGAGCCCGTTTGCTCTTGCTGTTATCCCATGACGTATCTCGCTGCAGCAGTCACCCAGCTTTAAGCAGGACACACGCTGGAGGCCAGGCGAAAAGGATTAATCAATCGATTGATTCGGTAACCCTTTGATCCTGACAGGTGAAAGCTCTTTCATATCAAAGTGATTAGCTTTAGACCCAAAAAACATAGCACGTTCATTCTGTGATAATTCGATGACCCGAGGCTAAAATTATCACAGGGGGAATGACTCTCTAAGGATTATTGACACTGGCCTCACAGCAACAGGTCGCAGTATACGAGGCCGGGGACCACAGAAGGAAGAGAGAAAAGTCAGCGAGGGAGGAGATGTCTCAGTATTACTCTGGTTTGTGAAGAGAACGTTGAATGTCAGGATCAAAGATCAGAGATCAACGTGATGTGGCTATATTACGGTACAGGAGATCCACTTATACCATCACTTTACGCTGTGTGTCTCTACTTAAATACTTACCAAACCTGAGTAAAGTGAGGGAGACGTCCTGTAACTCTCCTCCTGTTTTAAGCAGATCACCACCACTCGTGAGATTCATAACCACTTGTATATGCCGAGTGACGAGGTCAGCCCTTGCGTCAGATCTTCACCTGGTATCATGTTCAGGGTCATTACAGCACAGATGACCCTTGACCTCACTCACGTCATCCTCACTGCATGGTGGCAGGTCATGCTCTGGGTCACTCTCTCCTCGTAATCAAAGAGTTCGTCATTAAGTTTCCTAATTATGTACGATATACGGTCGCACGACGCCAAGAGCTTCACCCTTTAAGAGCCTGGCACTACGAACTCTTCCTCGTTACCCGTCGGACCAACACACGAGAGACCAGTCTTCCCCTCCTCATGACCCTCTCAAAACTCCTGCTTTGGATGGATCGAGTCCTACAATTCCCCGTTTCCTGTGTTGCGAATGGGTCGTCCCTACTAGGGATTCGGAGGACGGTGGACAATCCTGTGATTTCCAAGTTCAAGTAAACTTTTGCCCCCGTTCTAAGGACTTGATTATGACTAAGTTCCCAAGTCTCTAAGTCTGCCTGGACTCATTATCCTAATGGCTTTGTTTTCATTATATTTACAAAAAACTTCTTTTTCCATGATGTCAGTAGAGGATCAAGAATGGCACCAATATCTGTAAGGATTTAGTGTAAACAAACGCAAACCGAAACTCAGATTTCTTCAGCATTTACTCCAAAATCCTGCAACAAATTCCCTTCCCAGAGTTGAGAGGAACGAGGAAGAGAGACAGTCAGCCAGCGGGGTCTGCCATTCCGACCTGTATATACAATATGTTGTGGGATGTTTCCTGCCTCACAGCTGGTCGTTAGGTCGCTGGCTACCTCTCGACCAGATCAGCCAAGTCCTGCCAAAACTTGTGCACCAATATTGCGTCGTCTTTCTCGTTCCCTTCTTGTCTTCCCTTTGTGGTCGTCACTCTTGTGTCCTGAGGGACCGACTCCGCTCCCTCGTACAGATTAATCGAGCAATACGTATTATACCTCAGCCAAGATTAATCCGGTGATCAGCGCTTTGACCCAACTCGCCTCCTTGCCTGTAAGGGTCGAAAGGATATTGTGGAAAGGTTTACAGACCCGCCTTGTTGCATTACCTCGAGCACATGTCGTGCATAGAGCTGGGTCACCATTATAGGTCAGTACATCACAGGAACAATGGGGCCAAGAGTCCCATAAGCTCCTCTTTGAGACGAGGTAACCCATCTCGAAGGAGCTGGACACGTCTTCGAGTGACCGGAAGGTACGGCAAGTCGGTCACTGTCAGAGGCAATGTACAGTCCCCCCAAAAAAGTATCTGCCCCTCGGGCCTGAAGTTTCTAATAATCTACAACTGGCCAAGATTAACACTTGACTTTGCTGCCACCCTGATGTAGTTTACAACTGCATCAGGGCGGCAGCGAAGTGAAGTTTTAACCTCGGTCGGCTCGTCAGTTGTAGATTATAAATAACTTCAGGCCCAGGGGTCCGATATACTTTCTTGGGGAGACTGTACTTTGCCAAACATAAATCCCAACCCAACGCATTGATGTGGTATCTATATTGATGGTATGGGTAAGGGCCTTGGCTAGATATCCACAGTGTAATACCTTCACCTTCTCGCTCATCTGGGAATACGTATTTTGTAGACGTAATGTAAACACTCACCTGTTTTCACTCTGTTGTCTCAGGCACGCACAGAATGGGCGAATACGTGTAGAAACAGCTTTAAAAGGATATATTCCACACACGTTCCCTTTACTTCCGTTGGGAAGGGATCCGTTGGTGGCGTTTTACTGCCGTTGCATTTGTATTAGATGGGATTGTTGTGACCAACTCTGTTGTGGATGGTTATACTGTGGGTGGTTGTGTTTGGGATGCTCTCGCGTGAACAGTTCTCGTGCAAGCTATTGTCTGTTGTTGGCGGTTCTCTTCCTGAGCCTTCTGTTGTGGATGCCTCTGTTGTGGAAGGCTTCTGTTGTCAATGGGTCTTCCATGGATGGTTCTGTTGTTGACACGCTTGTGTTGAGGAGGATAAATCTATTCCCAATGGGTCTTTTTTTACGTACAAGTAAACCTTTTCCCTCTATTGTGTTCAGGTCTATTGTTCACTGCTTCATAGAAAGGACTTAGTGTAGATTACAGTTGCGTCTGGCAAGGTATTGAGGCTGTACCCCTTCTGAACACACAGTCTGTAAACTATAATCAAAGTTTTGACGTAAACTTTAGATCATATTGTTGAATCGAACCTGTTCTGCTGCTAAAGGGACTCATAAGCCTCCTAGATCAGGTCTTATGTAGTGCTAATCGAAAGTTTCCAATCGTATTTAAGGAAGAACCAAACGCATTTGTTTCGTTAGAAAATAATCTGCACTTGATCACCACTCCCGTTTTGACAAGGAAGCGTCAAGAAGAGACTAAAGATGGCTTCATTTGCACATTCCCACCCCCTAGTAATTATGTATAAGGTAATGAAATCAGCGCTTACCATCCACAGCTCAAAGCTCCACAGACCACAGTTAACGTAACATATTTCACACGTATCATTCTGTAACAAGTAATGCCATAATTTCAAAGTAATGCCGTAATTTAAAAGTATTTTGCATTTTTAGACTGAGTTTTTTAATGTGTATGACATATATAGTACCGGCAGCCCCGATATTCTTGGTTCTTTTATATAACAATTGTCATGGCAGACTCGTATTTTAAAATATTACTTAACTCCAACGTCTGTTGAAGTTGCCGTTATTCTGCAGAAGTTTCCGGTTTAAAATTCTTCACGTTTTCTCCGGTGACTTATGGTTCTTAGAAAACGTGTTATAGGTGCAATTGGTTGACTTTAGTTACCCATCCAAGTTCTACATCATCGAATTTCAGAGATAATGATAAGAATTATACTAATTTTCAGTCATTAGGTAGACTTATGATTAGTCTAAATAGTATTGCATCCACTAAAGGCCTTGTTATTTGATGGTTGATTTAGTATAGCGAACGGCATTGCATGGACAAAATATGCCCTGGAGTAAAAGCGAGAAATAAGAGTTAAGATTACACAAGTGTTTATAGACCTGATTCATTACATAAAATTACCAATCCTCGAGTGAACGGTCGTCACACAGAAACTGTGGGAAGCAGCAGCCAAATACGTGCCACTGGTCCAAACCTTGTGTGATGGGGACGCATTCAGCAAATTCACGAGGTCATTGGCCGAAATGATGCCTGTAGAATAGAGAGGGAAAGAGAAAAACAGAGAGAGGTGATTTCAGGAGAATTAATTAGACAAAAATACTTTTTATTCCGCTCTAGTTATCAGATAGGCAGAGGATTTAACAGTATCATTTACGTATATTTGATGTGAAATTATCCCAGTTTTGTTCACGTTTAACTTTTGTTACAAATTTGATATCAAATGACAATCAGATATTTAAATAGTCACAAATATCAGACCTCCAGTGCCAACCCGTACAATGATTAACTATTATTTTCTTTACTATTTCCCTACACTGTTAACTATGTCCTGAGTTGGTTTAAAGTTCATAAAACCATCTTTTGTTCTCACAGCATCAAACGACGAGATCATTGATGTATGGCAGCTGTAGGGAGCTGTAAGGCAAATTTTGGAAAGACTAACTTGATTGTCTAATATGATTTTGTGCATTCATTAATTTCCTATATAATTTTTATTAGCCCACAATTAGCATCTTTGGGGGTCTTATGGCATTGTGAGAGGGATAAAAGTTCTCCACTCGTCATCTAGATGTATATTTTTCTTGATATATATGGGTGCTACGTCTTCCACCGAGTTATGCAATGAGGGAATAGCCTTCCTGGGCCAAATATCTGAAAACCTCTTTGGACGACAAGGAACACCTTCAGCTTCATTTGGAACAGGACAGAATCGTGTTCGTCCATGCCTCATCTGCATGACATTGCCTGCCTTTAGCCGCTCACATTGCTCCTTTCTATCGTCCATATTCTAATTACACCTGAGGAATTGATTAAATTCATCTTATATATGGTTTTTGTTAACATTTATTACGTCTTTCATGATAGATTTGTCGTAATTATTCCACACTGACGTCCGACGCCGATGCGCATTTGTTCTCCACGTAGTTGACGCTGCTCCTTAAAACGGCATCCTTGGGTCACCTTACGTATAGCGGCGTTACCAACCTAGTCAGAGGGGCTAAACAGTCACAAAACAGATATTTGTAGAGGTTAAACTAGACAAACAGATCCAGAAGAGAATGAGAGAATTCATAGCTTTTATGGATAAGAAATCACAGTAGGAGAAAGTAATAAACATACGTGTTTTTATCTTTTTGATTTAATCTTCGCATATATTGGTACCTCACGGTAGTTGCTATTTACATGTTTTTATTTACCCAGGCTGCCATTCAGAAGGCAGAAGTGATTTCAATAAATACCGGATGCCACCATTGACACAGAGTATAGCAGCTCCAAGGCTGAACCTGAAGATAACTGATTTACTTTTGAAAAGAAAAACAGGGCGTGAGCGGTGGTATAATATCTTTTTATTGAGCTTCATTCACTTCATTCAGTCGCTTGGGTTGGTACGCCTACTTTCCCGTCCACAGGTCCCCTTGAATACGATCAACACTTATTGACAATAACTATGATGACGGTAATTTTCACATCGTCGTGATGACGAACGATAACGACTTCTTCGTCAGGAAGGAGCCGCTGGTGATATCGCGTGTCGCTGACTTCGGCAGGAGCGGCAAGATATCGCCTGATTCAGGCAATCGGGGTCAAGCCCGAATGTCTTGGCTCCTCCCACTCGTTTGTTGATATCGGCGGCCGGCCATAGATAACAAGCCGTTTTGCTAATTCGGTGATAAAAATATGGAATATTTAGTAGTAATATTAGAGAAACTATCCACTGAATTAAGAGAAAAGGATATTAATATGTTCTGCGCGTTTTGGAAGAGTTTATATGTATGTATGTATATTTGAAGAGAATATTCAGATGATAATTTGTGCAATGTCTGACCCAACCTTGGAATATCATTCCTTTGTCTTCATGCTTCGTGTCCATACTCACTTCTTACTCGCCTGCCGAACCGCGGTGAGTAACGACTCGTGACTCAGAACGGGGGGGAAAAAAACTCTTTTTTAAAGTGAGAATGGAGACTAAAAAATAACGCAAGGCTGTATAAAGATTAGAGGGAAATACTGAAAATATACAGAGGACGTGATTTTTTAGTGACTACTGCGGAAATATTGTAACAGTGACGGATCTTACGAAGGCATTTAAGTCACAGAGGCGGATTTCTGTCACAGTCATAGATCTGCCACAGGTTGAAAGGTAAATAATATTTAATATATATGATTTAGTATATAATATATAATTAACTTGTTTGTTTTTACGTTTCATTAGTTGTTAGTTACTGTTATGTTGCTCACTGTAAGTAATATATACGATATATAATTCAGTATATAATAATTAAATACATAGAATATATAGTTTATAATCTATAATTAACTTAATTGGATTGTGTTTGGGTAGTAATTGGTTACTGTTGCACACTGCAGGTAATGTTATGTGATGCATAATTCAATATATACCATATAATTTATTTTATAATGTATGATTTATTAACTTGTTTGGTTGCCATGTTCCAGTGATAATTGGTTACTGTTGTTCCACACTGCATGGCAGTCATGTTTGACCAATTATTGCTTAAATGTTGTACTGTGTTTAGCGATGGTGCCCTTCGTTATTGGTCGTATGTTGCAGGCTGTGGAGCGTTTGTCCTCTGTCAGTTATATAGATAATATGTTGCACGCTTTTTTTGACGGTTTCAACAGTTTATTGCACGTTGTTTAGCGTTCGTTTTGCATCATTTTTTAGGTTGCATATTGCATACTGTTTAGCGAACATGTTTCTCCATTTATTTATATATATATAGATATTCCTCAAAAATCCACTATTCGGAGAGTAAAAAGCAGAATAAAAGGAGTTCTGTATGATTTCGGGAGTACAAAGCAATGCAAGGAGTTAGGTCACATGTTCAGGTAGGCGACCTGAGGTCACAGAATGACCTGACCTTTCAGGTAAGAAGGGATTAGTGGCGGCGAGGGTAATAACATCTGGGATCCACTGACCCTGGAATTGATAATAGTGACATTACTATTTATTGCTTCATATATATATATATATATATATATATATATTCAAACTATCGTATGTTGTGATAGTAGTACTGATTACATAGCTCTAAATATAGAAAAGGCGTATTGAAATAGTAGAAAATATCAGCGAATTTAGCGTCTTAAGTTATGACTTCCTATAAAGCCCCTTCTACTATACGCTTTTAGTCACTGATGACAAGACTAGACGCTCACTACCTCATTAGAAATCATAGTTTTCAAAGGCGTGATAGTTAAAGATAGTATTATCATTTGCATAGTTGCTCAGATCAGTGAGTGACGTGGGATGTATATTAAAAACACGGGCAACTGCAAAGATAGTATTTTCATTTGCATAGTTGCTCAGATCAGTGAGTGACGTGGGCTGTGGATTAAAAACACGGGCAACTGCATCATCTTTACCTTGAGAATAATTCATATAGAGCATCTGTAACCTAGTGTAATTTCTGCTTTAGTTAACCGCTCTCTTGGCTCGTCGTCTCATCTGCGTTGTGCCTTCCCAACGGAATCTATATTTTCTCATACTCTGCCTTCACTATTAGATGAGGCGGTCCATCCATCTTCACGAGGCGCATGCGTGATGTGGTGTGAATGCTGAGACAGTGATTTTGTGGCATAAATAGTAGTCTTAATGAATCTGAATTAACCGATCATTCCTCTCACTAATAATAGGAATACTCGCCTGATGGCAGACGGCAGTAGTTTTGTGATCCTGGTGGAATTATTTCTCGCTTATCATCTGGATGGGGGTGGGAAATCCTTGCCTCTGAATTGTTTTTTTTAAAGTCTGTTCACTCAGGTAGCGGAAGGCTTTGTCGCCGCGGCAGAATGTCAGTGGGACAGTTTGCAGCATCTGAAGATTGTCAGATCTTCAGAATATCCTTTTGCTTAACATCGTTTCTGTTGTTTCCGTATGTTTATTTGAGCGGGAAGCTGGGTCATTCCGCAACGACTCTGTGGTTTACGTTCTCGTTCTTTCTACCCTCGTCGGATACATTCGTCCTGTTTTATTGAAGAGACGTTACATATGAACAAGTTTACACGATGGAAGAGCAAACGTATTGTATCATTCATCGGTTACCCACGCGTTCAGGTGGTCTTCTGCCTCACCTGCTTTGAATAATTGACATGAATTGACAGCCAGCCGCGCTTCCACTCACCTCCCTTCCACCATAAAGACCAGGGAGGGTGTCATATGTATATATTTACTACCGTCTGCCCCAAGGCCGCCTCGTGTATATAAATGCCTCCATCTGTACACGGATCACCCCAGAGGGGGAGTTATTTACTAGGCGTAGATGGGACCCACTTCCGCATACGTATGTGTCCTTAGGCTTAAGATCCCGGGGTGCAAAGAACCACTAAAGTGGTCGGTCGAACCCTCGTTCGAAGCCTCGCTGAAGCGATCGAATCTTCTTTCGAAGGTTCGTTAAGAGTGATCGATCCTTCGTTCGAGGCTTCACTAAAGTGATCGATTATCCGTTGAAGCCTCCCGAAAGTGAAAGAACCTTTCGTTCGAAGCCTTGCTGAATTGATCGAGCCATCGTTCGAAGCCTTGCTTGCTTGATACCCGATGAAAGTGAACCCTCATAAGCATACGAGGGAACTCTCCCTGAACCTCATACGCCGGTTAGACGTCTCGCGTGGGGAAGTGAAGCTTCAGTCCTCTCTCTCTCTCTCTCTCTCTCTCTCTCTCTCTCTCTCTCTCTCTCTCTCTCTCTCTCTCTGACTGACGAACCGCTTCGTGAGAGGAGCGAATCCCCATAACCCTGACTCGTAAACCTATTTTCCCCAGATGAGGTTACGCACGCCTTTTCTTACACCCCCAGAGTGAGCCTGATCATTTGCCCGGGTGTAATCAGGTCCTTTAACAATGCATCGTTAGCGTGCATTGTCTCCCAGCACAGAGGTACACAAAGGGAGGAGGCTGGGCAGCAATAGATCACACTTCCTTCTCGAGGTTGTTTACGTTGTTTACGTCATGAGAGATGAGAGGCTTGAGGCAGCGTGGGGAAAGTCCCAGTTGTTTACCTCGTCCGGGTGATTGTTTGCTCTGTTGCATTTGCCGTCTGTCTGTCTTTCCTGCCGTCTCCACCCCCTCCCCGAGGATGCGCTCCCCTGCAGGAGCAGGGTGAGGTGGGTTTCCCCTCAGGGGGAGGAGGAGGTGGGGAAGGACCACTGCGACCCGTAGATAAATAGGTAGATAGATGGGTAGATCTCAGGAAGTCTTTGTTTTTGTCATTTCCGTTTGATATAGATTGCTGCTTTGAATCATTGGGTCTGTTACCGTCTTGACGACTTATTTCCGGGTTAGGATCCCCCCTTGGCCAGCATAGCAGGGAGCACTCACGATTCATTATGTCCGGGTTATGATTATATATATATATATATATATATATATATATAGTGTTCGATATTATCTGATAACCATTAGAATACGAATTAAGTCTCCCTTGTATCTCTCAAGCTATATTCTAATGGCTTTCTGCATATTTAAGTTCCCTCTCGTCTCAAACAGCCAGAGAGATTTATTGTTTTAAGTCTCCGCTTGATTCCCGTTTTCTTTTAAGACGAAGAGCAACCCGTCTCCTTCCATTACTCTGGGGTTTGTCTGGGGGGGGGGTTTATAGGGTTTGACTGGGGTTTATGGGGGTTTGTCTGGGGTTTATGAGGTTTTTGTGGGGTTTAAGCCCAAGTGGGTGAATTAATTGTCTATAAAGCTCAGTCTTTCGTATGTGAAATATTCTAAAATATCTTTCATACATTTTCTGTTGTTTACGGAATCTTGTGATAATCCTACATGGAAACGAACATTTTTTTTTTTTATCATTTATGCTTTAAGTAGCTGCCATTCTGTTTATCTGGACTTAAGAACTGTTCTTCAGTCGATAACCAATGAATTCAAGCCAAAATGCATCAGTTTCAAGTGTGGTATATCACTGTCAGCGTTAAGGATTCGTAACGGTAGAAAAATTTCTAAGTATTTTTTTACGTTTGTAAGTAACGTGCGAAGGTTTTTTACTTAACCCTTTGTAAAATGTTTTTAAGAAACCTACGATTTTTTTTTCGGGTTTGTCAGAAATCTTGATTGCCTGATATTATATAAAAACCTCTTTGGTGTTAAGTCAAATATGTTAATTATTATTACTAACTCTACAACTGTTGATAATGATAACGATAATAATGATTATCTTAGTAATAATGATAATAGTAGTGATAATGAGAGTAATGATGATAAAGATGATAACATGATATAATAGCAATAATGGTATTATTAATAATGATAGTAATAATAATGATAATAATGAAAATGATTTTGATCATGATTATAATAATAATGATAATGATAACGATGATAATAATAATGATAATAATGATAATAATAGATAATTTTTATCATTATAATTATTAGTGATGATAATAATGATAATAATGATAATAATAGTAGTAATAATGATAATGATAATTATAATAATAATGATGATAATAATAACAAAAAATAGGCAACAGACTTTACAATGAAAATGTGTTGTTATTCCATCGCCCTTGTGTAAGGAAATAAACTAGGCTTTGATGATTCTTAACGCTGAGGATCATAAGTTCGTTGACATCTTGTTTAAGATATATCATTCTCGTCCATATCTGTCGTCATATAATGTCCATAGTCCCTCGCTCTTTATCCTTAGTGAAAATGGACGTGGTAACAGCAGCCGTTCCGTTAACGGACATTAGCAACGGTAGACAAACAGGAATATATACTTATTCATCTCTAGTTACTTATATTGTCTTATATACTCACTACTTATAACAAGTCTTCTCAGTATCTCGTGCGAATCAGTGCTCTAAAGTAGATGTTTTGTGTCGGCTTTTTAAGAGTTTGTGGTGTGGGGTGCCAGCTGCCAAATCGAGGCGATATAGGAAGTGGACGTTACAGCAGCTGTTGTTGTATGCAGATGAGGCTGTGCTGTTCACATAATCAGGGGAAATGATGAAAAGAAAGACGTTGGGTCACTTTGATGCTCGAGGTTATGAGAGGAGAAGCGTAGAAGGAAAACATCAAAGTAGAATATAGATTTTTGAGAGGGAGAGAGGGTATGTCATAGTGCGATTTTTTCTGATGCCTGAGGAGGGCCTGCGTGCTATAGACGTCGGCAGGAATGCCAGGATCAAAATACCAATACTTTATCGCCATGAATGCACTGTAAGCTTAAAAAAATAGAAAAGGAATTGAAAACCATATAACTGTAGGAAGCGAGACGGAACAAAGGGAATTTCCAGAAGGATTTGTTTTTTTGTGAACGTAGGAAGGACTCTGTCCTACATAAATGCACCCCTCCTGCCTTCGGAATCAAGGGATCCTTCCCCTCGCGAAAATCCTTCGGGGGAACCACTCCAGTCGCCAGGCTTTTCCAAGGAGTCTGTATAAACGGATTCTTTTTTTTTTTTTTCTTGCGCCGTTGAGGGGGGAGTGGTATTTGGTACAGCAACAGAAAGGCGAAGACCAGTAGCTATAGCATCTCTTATTTAGTGAGAGGACGTTAACCGTAAGATATAGAGATGAGATCCTCTCATTCTGTCCCCATAGTGAAGAGCGAGTTCGGCAGGAGAGCGTCTGCAGAGGACAATATTTCCCACAGACTCGGCTTAATGCGCCACATTGCCTTTGTGCTTAGTCTCAAAGGCTTCCAGGAACCGACGGTACACACATGTTAATGAATCCTTCCGTTCTGAGCATTGCCTGAACCACTCCTGTGGTGAGGTCGGAGGTGGAGTCTTGTGGTGAGGTGGAGTTTTGTGGTGAGGTGGAGTCTTGTGGTGAGGTGGAGTCTTGTGGTGAGGTGGAGTCTTGTGGTGAGGTGGAGTCTTTGTGGTGAGGTGGAGTCTTGTGGTGAGGTGGAGTCTCGTGGTGAGGTGTGGAGGTGGAAGCTGATGGTGAGGGTGGAGAAGGCTTTAAAATATCTTCCATGAATAGTGAAAGATAAATTATTTACACAAAGTTTAAAGTAAGATAAAATGATATAGATTAAACAGATGACCAACACGAGAAAAGTCATCGCGTCATCGGTTGGGACATCATCACAGAGCATTACAATGCTCTGTGACCTGTGGCCCCGACCGTTGGACGTGGCTTGCTTCCCGAGTGCTGCAGGAGGAGCCTCATAAGTATAGAAGGGACTCCTGGGGAAGGAAGTGAGTGGCAAGAGTGTATATTAGAGAGAGAGAGAGAGAGTTATATGTCTGCATAAGCACATGTATAATGTGTGTGTGTGTGTGTGTGTGTGTGTGTAATTACAAGACATAACAAGTGAAGTTAAGCTTTCGATCTTGCCCGGAGAGTTAGTTCCCTGGTTACACCCACGAAGCGCATTTAATTTCCCCGTTATCTGACGAAGGCTCATTTAAATTACATAGAGCTCGGCGTTCACCCTCGAGTGTATATGAAAGAAGAGAGAGAATAACATTTTTTTTCTTTCCCCTTGAGATTTTTTTTTAAGCTCTAGTGGCATTCCTTTCGTAGATTGTCTCATTACTTTGATGGCGAGTTTAAAAGAAAAAAATGGTATTGCATTAAATCGTATATCTCCACGTTGTCGTAACTGACCTAATTACGCTTCTTTGCATGGCGGCCATGTCTGTCTCCAGCACACACACACAGCAACAGTGGTCCTGGAATCTCCCCCTTCCAGGAGGATACAGAGGATTTTGAGTCCTGGATCCTCCAGCACAGGTCGCCTCCAAGGAGGGGCACAAGTATTTTGAGTTCGTCCGTTCTAAAGGTCTTTGTTGGCCCGGCCTGCGGGCAGCAGCTGGCCTGTTGACAAGGCCAAGCTCTCTGTCCGGAAGGTAAACATAAACAACATTACTCCCGCTCCCTCGTCCACGAAGCAAAAGTCTCGCCGGAACGCACACGGGGAACAAGACCTACATTAGCAAGACAATATACACCCAAAAGTTTTGATAGACTCAGGCCTCTGAAGCCTTCCCAGGGACTCCCTCCTCTTCCCCCCCGCCACAGTTGGCATTTAATTCACAACGCTGGAAGTCTAGGGTTTTCCACAGGTTGCCCTGCGAGTTGGTGTAGGAGGGGGCCACTCCTCCTGCAAAGGAGCGAGTGGTCAGGCCAAGAATGTGTCCGTAGGAAGCGAAGGAAAAGGGTAAGAAGGAGTAGAGGAGAGGTACAGGAAGAACTGTGGGGGTAACCCTTAATGTATTACAAGTCTGGAGATGAAAGAGAGAGAGAGAGATGAGAGTCAGAAGTGAAGATCTTCATTATAGGAGAAAGAGAAGGAGATTCGAGGGCAATATGGTGGCGAGAGAGCCCCCAGAACTCTGAGGGAAGGGAGAGCATTTAACGCAGGATCACAGGAGAGCGCCACTGAGGCACGACTGAGAGACTTACGGTTATAACTGTGAGGCCTTAACGTATGTGCGTTGTGTATATAGGGCCCCCAAGCTGTCCGAGGCTAGCAACAAGGAGAGGAGACCTCCTCTTGTGTCACGGTGAGGAGGAGCTGGTACCATCATCTTCACCGCGGAAAACCATCACCTTCACTACGGAAAACCATCACCTTCGCCACGAAAAACCATCCATCACCTTCACTACGGAATGTCATAAGAATACAAGTTGAGGATGTTGAGGGAGTGAGGATTCTCTCTGTCTGGTCTCAAGTCGAAGTCGTCTTAAGGCAAGCTTGTAGAAGGCCAGGAGTGGACAATGTGCTGTGGGGTATAGTAATAATGTCCTGCTACTCCTTCCCCCCCAGCGCCGTTAGACAGACCCCCTGATGGGTCCGGTGGTCAGCAACAGAGGCAGTGACGGAGGAACCGAAGCTGAGACACCTTAGTTGGATGATCCAAATTGTATTGTGCTTCGAGACGTCAAGTTGTGTGTCGCTACGCCTGCGACTGTTACCGGACTCCGCCTGCTTGAGGTTCCACTATGAATGACACCTTCGGAGATGGCTGTACCACTGAGAGGCTGGTCTCGTCAAAGGACTTCTCGCTGCAAAGGAGTCTCCATTTTTCCTGCTCGTGGGAGTTGCGCAGCCTTGAGCTGCAGGAGCCTTTGAAAATGTCCTGGGTGACACCAGTACTCACTCTTTCTTAGAAATTGGGCCTGAAGTATAGATAGATAGATAGATAGACAGTTAGATAAATAGATAGACAGACAGAGAGACAGATAGATAGATAGATATTTAGGTTGTATGTGTGTGTGTGTGTGTATTAGGAGTGCAATTGTGTTTCCTGTTGTTTACTGACTTGACACACCATGTAATGTGTCATGAATCCTCCCGAAGTCTGGAGGATCCATCTGAAGCCGAACTGGATCGGTAAACAGATCATAACACGCACCATCGTTTATGCATAGATTAACGGAGAGAGAGAGAGAAATCTCTCTTCCCTCAGGAGATACTATAAATTCAAGAAGGGCTTTGTTATTAGCATTTATATTATGATTTATCGTGACAAAGTGGCCATACCCAGATCATGGGGTTCGCGACTGATTCGAACTCAAAGGCGTTCGAATCGGATTTCGATGAAGCAGTCGGTAGAACGACGAGAAAAGAGGTGGAAAAACTAGTTTTTTTAAAACTCATCATTGCAGTGTAAAAAAAAATAGCTCCGAGGATGTTTATGAGAGAGTATATAAGGTTGAAATATAAATTTCCTGTTTTGGAATATTGTTGCCACCTGCTGATACTGTTTTGTGCCTCGATCATGATGATTTTGAGAATTTTTATGAAGCATTTAGTTCTTTGGCTGATTTCTATTATGTCTCGTGTGTTTAGAATTTATAAATGATAGATTTTCGTTTTCATTTACAATCTTGGCTGTGGACAGATTTCGGGATTTACATCCCTGACGACATACTGCTTGAAGGTAAATGATTGAATTCATCACGTCGGAATCCGCCTATAACAGGTGTGTAAATGTGGGTCGTCTTGACCACAGGGAGCGGGAGATATCGCATCTCTGTATATATAGCATACACTCGCAGGAGTAAACAGTAATGCATATGAAATACAGTTCATATAAACATTGAAAAGATGCTTCTCTGCATGTAAGACGCCATTACGTATGACACATAGCGGAATATGAATATCCTAAACTCTCCTCTTGCCGTGGCTTGCAAGCTCACCGAAAATGTCTTGCTGTCATCGTAAATTTTTTTATACTGAATGCGAAATTTGTGCTAACGCCTGGCACTCGGGGTGGAGGCATACTCCACCGATAGAGGTGGACAAGTATGCTAAGCATACTGTATATCCCTGAAAGAGTAACTGGTAGATAAAACGTATAGTGCCCAGTCGCAAAAGTGCTCTTCTCGTATGATTTGTTCACGACGGAATAACTCCAGTTGGCATTTCATTGTTCTGTATTCTCTCAGCTGTAATCCCATCCGGTGTATGAGGGGGGTCACTCATCACAGCCTTTAGCGTCTCCCTCATGCTCGTATGAAAGCGTCTCTCGTAATGTGGATCAGATTATCTCTCGGGGTCTCTTTCATTCACTCTAGGGATTGCTTTGTTAGGGGAATCGGTGTCTCTCTCTCGGTCTTGCTTTCAGCGTCTCTCATTGTGTGACTTTAAGCACGATTATTATCTCTCATTATCTCTCTAAGCACGACCATTATCTGTCTCTGTGTTGACGTTTGTCCCTCACTGGTTCCTCACACACCCTCATAATGGATCCTTACATACTTTTATTATATGGCTGGGTTTGTCCCTCACTGATTCCTCACATACCCTAATAATGTCATGAGGTTTGTGTCTCACAGGTTCCTCACACACTCTCATAATTTGTTGAGGTTTTTCCTCACTGGTTCCTCACACAAATTCATAATTTGTTGATGTTTGTCCCATACTGGTTCCTCGCACATCCTCATAATGTGTTGAGGTTTATACCTTGCTGGTTCCTCACACACCCTCATAATGTGTTGAGGTTTGTCCCTCACTCAATCCTCATTACACCCTTGAAGTGTTATGATGTTTGACGCTTACTGGTTCCTCACACGCCTCATAATATTTTGAGATTCGTCCCTCCTTGGTTACTCTCACACTCCCATGATATGTTGATCTTTCTCCCTCACTGTTTCCTGACACACACTCATAATTTGTTATGGTTTCTCCCTCACTGGTTCCTCCCACACCCTCATAATGTTTTGAGTTTTGTCCCTCACTGGTTCCTTGCACACTCATAATATGTTGAGGTCTGGCCCTCACTGGTTCCTAACACGTCCTCATAATGTGTTGAGGCACAATTCCTCAAAGCATGACCCCTATCTCTCACCATCTCATTAAGGACGACCAATCTCTCATCATCTCTCTGAGCACGACGAATATCTCTCATCATCTCTCTAAGCACGACCATTATCTCTCACCATCTCTCTAAGCACGACCATTATCTCTCACCATCTCTCTTAGCACTACCAATATCTCTCACCATCTCTCTTAGCACTACCAATATCTCTCACCATCT
>JAYMFT010372913.1:0-21408 GCA_038088735.1 Panulirus argus
ATAATGTTCTCTCTTTCCACACATTTTTCATCGCTCCCAGAACCCTCGCCCCCTCCCCTACCCTATGACTCACTTCCTCTTCCATGGTTCCATTTGCTGCCAAATCCACTCCCAGATATCTAAAACACTTCACTTCCTCCAGTTTTTTCCATCCAAACTTACATCCCAACTAACTTGTCCCTCAACCTTGCTGAACCTAGTAACCTTGCTTTTATTTACATTTACTTTCAACTTTCTCCTTTCACACACTCTCCCAAACTCAGTCACCAACATCTGCCGTTTCTCACTCAAATCAGCCATCAGTGCTGTATCATCAGCGAACAACGACTGACTTGCTTCCTACACCCTCTCATCCCCAACAGACTGCATACTCTCCCTTCTCTCTAAAACTCTTGCCTTTACCTCCCTCACCACCCATTCATTAACAAATTAACAACCATGACGACATCAAACACCCTTGCTACAGACCGACCTTCACTATGAACTAATCACTACCTTCTCTTCCCTTTGTGTGTGTGTGTGTGTGTGCTGGAACTGCTGTGTGATTATTATTTTCAGAGCGAGTTTCCCCTAAATGGTGCTCTCTTTTCTTTGTCATATATTTACACAAATATGCTGTGGGTTAGCTATTTAGCTATTCTTGTATTATTTTCTCCTCACTTATAGTTTTTGATATGTTTGTTTGCCAAGAGTGAGTTAAATTTCATATGTACAAGTTATTGTACTCTGATGATGTGTAAAATACAGTCAGTCACCACCCCGCCTCCAGCATGTTTGGGTTTTCCCTCTTGCTCCAGCTGCCTCAACCTTGCTGATTTGAGGTTCTCGCCATGTTTTCCCTTTTCTGCTGCTTGTTGGGAGCAACACAATGGTGCCCAGACTCAGGAGATACAGCTATTAAGAAGAATATCTCCGTACAACTGGCAAAATGGCATGCGAGGATAAGCAACTATAGAATCGGTGGGTGGCGGCCAAGGGCTGGGTCAGCTGGTCAGCCAAGTCATTGACGAGGTTAGTGGCTGCAGCTGAGGTGACCAAGTTGGAGCTGGAAGACACCATAGAGGATTTTGATCGACGTCTTGCTGCCATGGATCTGGAGATTGGTGATCCTGTTAAGCTAGAAGAGGATATTGAGACCGCAGACCAGTTTCGCCAGCAACCCAGGACCTGCAGAGTGCATGCTGCTCAGAGGTTAGCTGATATGATGAACCCAGGTGAGTCGGCCTTGAGTGCCAGTGGATCAACAGATTCTATACTGAAAAACATTAGACTTCCCAGTATCAAGTTGCCTAAATTTAATGGTGATATGCTTGAGTGGCAGTCCTTCTGGGTACAGTTTGAGGCACTTGTGAGTGAGGCAAATATTCCTGATATTAGTAAGTTCAGATATTTACGGTCTGCTTTGGAAGGTGAGGTAAGGAGAGTGATTCAAGGCCTTACATTGACTACTGCAAATTACACTGCCGCCTGTTCATTGTTAAAGGATAGTTTGGTAAGCCTGCATGTATTATATTTGCACAAATTCAGGCACTCTTGAGCATTTCTATGCCTGCTAAGTGTATTGGATCAAAGTATATTGCTTCTCTGTGGAAATTATATGATCAACTTAACTCTCATGCGCATAGTTTGGAGGCCTTGGGAGTTGAGGGTAAGCAGTTCAGGGTTGTTTTAACTCCCGTCTTCTTGTCACGCCTCCCTCATGACTTATGCATGGAGTGGTCCAAGGAAGGTTTGAACCAAGAAAGTGATCTTTCCTGGCTTATGTCCTTTCTTCAGAAGGAAATTAAACACTGGGAACTTTCTGAAGCTTACAGGGATGAGAGTTGCAGTAAGGAGGGCTGTGTTGGAGCAATGGGGTTTGAACGGAGGAAACTGCCTTCTGGTACAGCCACTGCCCTACAAACTTCCTGTAAGTCGGCAATAAATAGGTGTGGATTTTGTAATAAATCCCATGCGAACGAGAAATGTTATAACATCTTGAAACTTACTCGGCCAGAGTGTGAAGAAAGAGTACGTTCTGCAGAATTGTGCTTTAGGTGCCTTGGTAAGGGACACTTTTCAAAGGGATGTAAATCTAAATGCACTAGATGTAATGGTAATCATAATGTCCTTTTTTGCCTTAAAGGTTTGTCAGTTTCACCCATGGAGAGTTAGGTTTGAACAAGTGATGAGTCTGTACACCCACTTAGGAGTGAAGAGAAAGGGGGTGCAGGCACTGACAATGGTAAAAACTTATTTGTAAGCAATGTGGGTGCAACACTAAGTAAGCCTGATTCTAGTTATAAGGAATTTAAACTTAACTGTTGTGTTCTACAGACTGCCAAGGTACATGTATGGTAACAAAGGACAATGTGATCAAGCAAATGTTCTTTTTGACACTGGCTCTGATAGGTCCTATGTTTCAAGGAGCATAGTAAGAAAGGTAAAGCCAACATGGACATGTTCTGAGCCCATCAGTTACTCTGCCTCTGGTAATAAGAATCCTAAGGGTCAAGTATGTAACCTGTTTGATATGAAGTTAAGAGACTGCAAGGGAGTAGGACATTTTCTAGCTGCAATGGAAATTCCTCCCATATGTACTCCATTGTTACACCCTAGTATTCCTAAAGACAGGCTCTTGGGTTTTGAGCCCTTATCCTTGGAAGACCGTAGTGTCACTGTTGACATTCTAGTAGGAATGGATGCTTACTGGAAATTTGTTCTTCCTAATCAGGTTTTACATTCAGGGGGACTTGTTGCCCAAGAGTCTGTCTTTGGATGGATATTATCTGGTTCTTGGAATGATTCTAGCAGACAGGGAGGAGTGAGTACCCCTCTTTTGTGTATTAATCATGTTTCTGAGTCTGTGTTGCCTAAGTTTTAGGACTTACAAGCTATTGGAATTCACTCCAAGAAAGCTGTTTGTGATGAAAGTTTCCCTAATCAAATTCATCTCAAATGTGATGAAAGTATTAAGTTTTGTAATGGCAGGTATGAGATTTCTTTAAAATGGAAGTCTGAGAATTCTCAACTTGACCTGCAGAATAATGTAAAGCTTGCCAGGAAGCAGTTGGATAATTTAAGTCGTATGTTTGGCCAAGATCCAGTTCTTAAAAATAATCATGACCATACTTTTAAATTATGAATAGGAGAGAATTTGTGAAGAAGTGCCAACCCCAGAGCCGGAAAGTATTCATCCCACCTACTACCTTCCCTATTGTCCTGTGGTACAAGAGAACAGCTCTTCCTCTAAGGTAAGGCCTGTCTTTGATGCCTCAGCTGCCAGTTATAATGGTATATCCTTAAATGATTGTTTAAAGACTGGCCCTTCCCTTAACCCAGACCTTGTGAAAATACTCTTAAGATTTAGAAAGTGGCCAGTTGCATTGACAGCAGATATCTCTAAGGCTTTTCTTCAGATTAGTGTTTGTAAGGAAGATCTGGATGTTCACAGATTTTTTAGGGAGTACGGAGATAAGATTCGCACGATGAGATTCACCAGAGTCCCATTTGGTATTAAGAGTAGTCCTTTTCTCTTAAATGCCACCATTAAGTACCATCTTAACACTTTTCCTGAGTCTGATGTAAAGGAGCTAAAGGAAAATTTATATGTGATGACTGGTTGTCAGGTACAGGGAGCATCAAAGAAGGCCAAGCCAAATTTAATGAGGCATGCTCAATTTTTGAGAAGGCTGGGATGTTATTATCAAAATGGACCTCTAATAGTAATTATTTGATGAAAAGGTTCACTGATAATTCAAATAATGTAAGTGAAGAGGAAGCTATTAAGATTCTTGGTATGCAGTGCAATAAGAATCAAGATTGTTTCTCTTTTGATAGCTTCTTTAGAGCTAGTATCCACAAAGAGAGCTGTTCTCAGTTTTTTTGCTAGAGTATTTGACCCCCTTGGGTTTATAAGTCCCTTTACTATGTTTTCTAAGAATTTTTCCAGAATGTATGGCAGCTTGGTATTGAGTGGGATGAAGTACTTCCTGATGAACTATTGTTCCATTTTCAGAAATGGCTTAAAGGTATTGATACTTCTCAGCTCTGGATAGTTAACCACCAGCTATTTCCCCAGTACTTCCTGGAAGTTGATGGCAGGTGCAGAGCTTCATGGATTTGGTGATGCATCAGAGGAGGGGTATGGGGTTCATGTGTACCTCAGAGTTCCTCAACCGAATGGTAAATTTAAGGTATCCTCTGTCATGTCTAAGGAAAGGGTAGCTCCCCTTAAAAGTCTGTCTTTACCTCGCCTGGAACTGGTTAGTACTGTCCTGTGTGCAAGACTTGTGACCATTGTTAACAATGCTGTACATCTTGATGTACCTATTATTTGTTGGAGAACCTAATAGGTGGAAAACTTTTGTGAGAAATAGTCTCAGAAATACAAGGCTTAACTTCACCTAGTAACTGGTACCACTGTCCTGGGAAAGATAACCCTGCAGATTTAATTTCCAGAGGTGTGTTTGCTGAGCAACTTGTGTCAGCATGTCAGTGGTTGAATGGCCCAGCATGGTTATCCGTCCCTTCACATGACGTAGGTCAGAAGCTACAGACTCTGTCCCTTGATGAGAATTGTGATAAGATGGAAGTATGTATCTTTGTTGCTGTTAATACATCACCATCTGTGTTTGAATTCACATGCTGGAGTAGCCTTTGTAAAGCTATAAACATTGTTGTTTGGGTCTTGAGGTTCATATGTAATTGTAAGCTTAAAGGTAACAAATGTTCTGGTCCTCTGACATGTGAGGAATTAACAAAGGCTAAAGTAAAATTGCTCTATTGTGTACAAAGAGATGCTTCTCCAATAAAGATTAAGGCACTGAGTCAATGTAAATAACTTTCAAGAGGGTCTTCAATAAGCAAACTTGATCCAGTTTTAGATACTAATGGATTGTTAAGAGACAAGGGTAGACTAGATCAGGCTGACATAGAGTATAAGAGCAAACATCCCATTATTGTTTCATCTGGACATGTTGCACACCTTATAACACTGTTTCAACACCAGTTACTTAAACATGCAGGTGTTTCTATACTTTTGTCCCCTCTAAGAAATAGCTACTGGATTATTGGACTAGGGAAATTGGTTAAATCTGTTTTCAGGAAATGTGTGTCCTGTCGTAGACATGACTCAAAGGCCTGTACTCAGCCAGTGGCCCCTCTGTTTCCAGCTTGGACTTTGCTGGTTCCCTGTATTGTATAGATATGCCTTCCAAGAAATTTTATATTTTGCTCTTTACATGTGCCTCTTTACATGTGCCATTATTAGAGCTGCTCACTTAGAACTTACTGATTCTTTGTCAACAAGTGATTGTATTTTTGCCATACACAGATTTGTAGCCAGACGTGGTATCCCATCAGTCTTCTACTCTGATAACGCTCAAACTTTTGTTGCAGCATCACAAAAGGTGCGAGATCAATTTGGTCTGGTCACTCCATATTGGAAGTTCATTGTGCCTTGTTTTCTAGGGTGGGGAGGCTGGTGGGAGCACCTTATCAGATCTGTTAAGTTTTCCCTATGGAAGACCTTTGGAGTCAGGTGCTTATCAAGTTGTGAGTTAGAAACTATGTGAAGTAGAGCCTTGTATTAACTCTAGGCCTTTAACTTATGTTGGTGAGGAACCTGAGGCTACTCCTCCTCTGACGCCTTCACATTTTCTTATAGTACGTACAACTGGAGTACAAGTGGAAGGTACTCAAGTTGAGAGAGTATCCATGTCTACTGAGGATATATGTATTCATGAGCATGTATGTCAACAGCTGCTTAATAAATTTTGGAAATTGTGGAGTCATGATTACATTAGAAATTTGCCACCTGCTATTAAGGGTTTACTGTTAAACTGTAATTTAAAGAAGGGTTATTTAGTACTTGTTAAAGAGGATAATATTCCAAGGATGTCCTGGCCTGTTGGAATTATTGAAGAAGTTTTTCCTAGTCATGATGGATTAATTAGAAGTGTAAAGGTCAAGACAACCAAGGGAATATTTTGTAGACCTGTGCAAAGGTTACATGACTTAGAAATAAGTGATTAGAGTGATATGAATGTTAAGGATTTAGGAAATAAGATTGTTGATGTGGTTCAACCCTCTGTGGATTGTAATGATACTGATATGTTTGGGGATGTTTTTAAGGTGGACATTGGATTGTATACAAGAAGGGTACATGTTGTGAAACCCCCTGTAAGATTAGATTCTTAATATTGGACTAGGATAGGAGTCCTTGATGTACTCCTACGGTGGGGAGAATGTTGGAACTGCTGAGGTGATTATTATTTTTGAAGCGTCTCCCCTAAAAGGTGCTCTCTTTTCTTTGTCATATATTTACACAAATATGCTGTGGGTTAGCTATTTAGCTATTCTTGTATTATTTTTCTCCTCATTTATAATTTTTGATGTGTTTGTTTGCCAAGAGTGAGTTAAATTTTACACGTATAACTAATGACGTGTAAAATACAGTCAGTCACCACCCCGACTCCGCTGCCCCTACCTCGCTGATTTGAGGTTCTCGCCATGTTGTCCCTTTTCAGCTGTTTGTTGAGAGCAACAGTGTGTGTGTGTGTGTGAGAAACATCCAGGGTATAAATCATGGAAAGATATGTGGGGTCTGGATGTGGATAGGGAGCAGTGGTTTCAATGCATTACACATGACTGCTCGAGAATGGATGTGAGTAGATACAGCCTGTGTTCATCTGTTTCTGGCACCGCCTTGCTAACACGAGAAATGGTGATCAAGTATGAAAGAAAAATATATGTAAGTGTGATAATGGTTGATTTGATAATGGATAGGGTGGTGAGGGAGATAAATGCAAAAGTCTTGGAAAGAGGGGCAAGTATGTAGTCTGTAGGGGGTGAAAGGGCCTGGGAAGTGAATCAGTTGTTGTTTGTTGATGATACAGCACTAGTGGCAGATTTGAGTATGAAACTGCAGAAGTTGATGACTGAGTTTGGAAAGGTGTATGAAAGGAGGAAGTTGAGGATAAATGTGAATAAGAGCAAGATTATTGAGTTTAGCAGATGTGAGGGACAGGTTAGTTGGGGCCTGTTAAGGGTGAAGCACTAAAGGCTAAGAAGCAGTACTAGAGTTCTTTAGTTATGGAGACTCTGTTGCCGTGGCCACCCCTCTGAGGGAGTTGCAATTGGAACAGTCATCTAAGTTATAGATAGATAAGATAGTTAGTTGGGGGGGTGAGTTTGAATGGGGAAAACTTGGAGGAATTGAAGTATATTACATACCCGGAAAACATGGAAGTAAATGAAACTATGGAAGTGAAAGTGAGTCCTAGGGTGGGTGAGGGGGTGAATGTTCTGGGAGCGTTGATGAACACAGGGAAAGAGGTTGTCTGTGAGGGCAAAAATTGCATAATAGTCCCAACATTATTATGGATGTGAGGCATGAGCAAGATATAAGGTTGTGCAGAGGAGGGTGGGTGTGTTGTAAATGAAATATATGAGGACAATATCTGGTGTGAGGTAGTTTAACCAAGTAAAGAATGAAAGGGTATGAGAGAGATGTGGTAAAAAAAAGTGGTAAAAAAAAAAAGGAGTGTGGTTGAGAGATGAAGGTGTGCTACAATCCAGGGCCTCTCAGAGAGGGGGGCAGGAGGTGCATTGTACTCAGGCCCAGAGGTCCAAAAGGGGGCCTGAGAATTTTCTGGGATCTCAGAAAAAACAGAAAATCAACAGTGTGCTCCATTCCAGTTGGCTCCATCTTGTACTGATGAATGCCTTTGTTTGGTGCCCGTTCAAGGCTATAAATGTTGAGCACTGCTTTACGCTGAGCTTTTACATTCAATATGTGTCCATGCTAGTTAGGAAGTCATCCATACCCTTTTTGGCCTTACAGCTCATGGCATAAAACTGCAGTGGATAAAAACAGGATGACTAATGGAGAAGGGAAGGGGGCCCAAAAGAAACTTCGTACCCCCTGATAAAATTCCTCTCAGAGGCCTGCTGAAATCATTTAGACACATAGAAAGAATGGATGAAGAGAGGTTGACAAATAGGATATATGTGTCAGAAGTGTAGGGAAGAAGAACATGGAGACCAGATTGGAGATGGATGAAAAAGATTTTGAGCAACTGGGGTCTGAACATACGGGAAGGTGAAATGCATGCATGGAATAGAGTGAACTGGAAAGATGTGGTGTAAAGGCGAAGAACAGGCTTTCAGTGGACTGAACCAAGGCATGTCATGCATCTGAGGTAAACCATGGAAAGGTCTGTGGGGCCTGATTGTGGATAGGGAGCTGAGGTTGAGGTGCATTACATAACATCTAGAGAATGTATGTGAGTGGATGCAGCCTTTCTTCATCTGTTCTTCGTGCTATCTCACTAACAGGAGAAAAGCAATCAAGGATGAAAAACATATGTAAATATGAATTTTCTTCAGATCTGATATCATTGTGAAAACTTAGCAGTGTTGTAAGGATTTCTGCCTTAATTCTCATGACACATCACTCTTTGAGATGTTGTTCTGTAGGAACCTGCAGTGAAAAATGTCGGCAGATTAAGATGCCAATGAAAAGTACATTGGCATTTTTTCAAAGCTAGATAAAATAAAGACCAGTCTACTAGCTCTATCATTTCCTTAACATCAGCTGTCTGATGATACCCCTAACACTTCATTTGTGTAAATGCCAAACTACTTTGGTCAACATTATACTTGTTAAAAGTGGAAACGGAAAATTTTAGTACAATAAACAAATATTTTTTTAGATGTTTTATATAGTATATGTGTACATATGTTACAAACATATAGCAATTAACAAATAAATCATATATACAAAAACCATTAATCATGAAATGTGGTCCTCGATCTGGACATGCTAAATAGATTATTGTATAATCCAAAAGAAATCCATAATTAGAACAATGCATGGTCCCAAAAATTTGATTTGAACTAAATTAATAAGTCCTTGTTTAACTGCATATATTAACTAATTTTCACTCATTTATAATCAATAACATACTTTGGAGTATGAAATAAAGCTAAATTTTCAGAACATCATAACTATATTAGTTAAGATCTAATATCATAACATCAGTCCTTCTCTATCAACTATTGGCCAAGCAGTTCCCACATGTGATATCTGATCAATTTATCTGGATGATATTCTTGAGACCATATCTGAGCAAAGGAAGCCTGAATATTATATACTATTAATCCGATACATGTGAAGGTGAAACGATCATATCTCTCACTCTTCAGTAGCTTCTTGTTTGTTTGCACTTCTATTAGGTATTGTTTTCATGTGCAAGTCTGATGGTGATTTCAGTTTTCCTTTTAGAATACGAGTTCGACATTCATCAACATTCAGTGTATACAATGAGGGTCCAGGGCGTAAAATACGGGAAGACCCAATGCACTCATCACCAAGGTAGAAGACTGCATACTGTTAGAAGAAAAAGAGAATATCATTTATAACATCATCAAAGACTCATGTACTCTTATTGTAGAATGTCTGAGGAGTGTTTAAAATGTTCCTTGTAACCAGAGGCACAATTTTTGAAAACTCTATTTGCCATAAAACAATGCAAATGATGAAACATAAAGTGTTATGAAAAAAGCTAAGACATTAAAATCTGCTGAAAATACAATAAGGCTTTTGTTGGACAGCCATCACGTAATGATGAGAGAAATTGATGAGTTTCTGGAACTGAGCTGCAAATATGGAGAAATAGATGTAGTGCTGAGTGACATGAATGCAATGGTTAGGATAAGTATCAGAATTAGTAATGGACTGATATGAACCAGCTGGACCTCATTGGTAAATATGATCCTTGTATCTAAAATAAGTCTCAAAGACAAAACACATACCGATACTGTTTCAATCCATAATTTGCAAAAGGCCTTACTGCAGCCGGGTGCATGATTAATGATTAATGATGGGTATTTGTTATTTAAGTTTATGAGTTTCATAATAATGACATTATTTAAAAATAACGACGAAAACTTTGGGATGGTTAGGAGACATAGTTTGTGCATGCACTGTGATAGTGTCTCTAAGGATTTGCTGTGATTATGGTTGCATTATTTTATAATTTAGGTTTTTATTGCATTTACACTGGTAAAACAACTGTAACCCATTTCTGTTCATAACTGATTATTTTCTATAATTTCCCTATACACTGTATATGAATATCACACTACACAATACAATTAATCAGCTGTATAAGTAGTGATCACAGTATTAGCAAAGTCAGTTGATATTGTTATTTAAATTACAAAAAGAAACATGAAAACAGCACCACACGGAAGGGACAGGAAATAAACGTAGGGTGTGTGTGTGTAGGATGTATAGGGATATGTGGTGAAAGTTGGTGATGATCGATGGTATCATTACGCAGTGGTGGTAAGGATGGGTCTTAATAGTTGATGATGGGTGGCGGTGCATGCTGTTTGTGATTAAGCATGGCAGTGATATCAGGTGGGTAGTGATGATGGTGTGTAATAATTATGGTATGTAGCATTCATAGGTGGGGATAGTAGATATGGATAGCAGTGCTGGGTAGCAGACACAAGATAATTATTCCGAAATGAGTCACATTTTTAAAGTTCTGCCATGCAGTACCTGCAACATCATTAAGTCTTACAGAGTAAGAGAAAAAATTAAAGTTGCCTCAAACAAGTGGAAACTTGGAAGTTAACTGATCTGTATATGTATTTTAGGGGTCACAATATCTTATGCAACAACTATAAATTGGTATACTGGGGTTGATGTGCTGTTAATGGACTGAACCAGGGCAAATGAAATGTCTGGGGTAAACCATGGAAAGGTCTGTGAAGCCTGGATGTAGATTGGGAGCTGTGGTTCTGGTGCATTACACACAACAGCCAGAGACTTAGTGTGAGCAAATGTGGCCTTCTTTTGTCTGTTTTCTGGCGCTAACTCACGGACGTAGTGGGTGGTGATGTTGTTTCCTGTGGAGTGGGGTAGTGCTAGGAATGGATGGAGGCGAGCAAGTATGAATATGTACATGTGTATATGCATGTGTATGTATATATATGTTGATATGTATATGTATGTATTTGCATATATTTGCATGTATGTATATGTGTGTGTATATGAGTGGATGGCTCTTTCTTCGTCTGTTTCCTGGCACTACCTCGCTGACGTGGGGAACACTGATCAAGTATAATAATATAATAATAAAAAATTGGAAGGAATTGAATGATAAACTGAGGTTTGGTTTAAGAAGTTGCAGTGGTACAGGTTGCTTATCAAAAATCCGGCAACCTTGGGAACCTCATGGCTGCCGGATTTTCGATTTTTCCGGAAAATTGATTGATTGCCTCCTGACTCTATATATGTTGTATATATTGTAAATGAACTTAATTTTTCATCAATAACTAACTTGGCAAATTCATCAACATATGCAGTAGCCACTTCCATGTCTGCTGAATGTTTTTCACCACACACAGCATGAAACTTGAAGCCATGTCACGACTTGTAACACTACAGCCAACCTTCTGAATAATCACACTTGTGTGTCAACCCGAGCTCTTTAAGAAAATTTTTTGCTTGTTCCTTTAATATATCTCCAGAAATTTCAACACCTTCACTTACATGAAGTTTAAACCAAGTAATCAGCACTTGGTCCAGTTCAGAGCTTTTTCCTTCTGTTACTGACTTCCTTACAGACATCTGCTTTTTTTTTGATCCACTGTCAATACTGTCAAAAAGAACTTTAGATTTTTTTTTTTTTTTTTTTTTTCCCATAGACTGTTGAAGAGTCAATGCCATACAAATCACAAACACTTCGCACAGAAACACCACTATCAAGTTTTTTTTAGGAGTTCCACTTTTTTGCGATGGACAATGACCCGTGCCTGCATTTTACGCCACTTTTTTTATTTGCTGAATCCATGGCTGGGGCTATACAACAGCAGATTTTAATGATAAAGGCATATAAATGAGCAGGAATGCCTGTTTGCAGTAGGAAGTATGTACCAACAGCTGATTCTGGCCTAAGCGCCATCAAAACATTACCCGTGACTCCCGAAAACAGTTGTGCGCCAACCCGGGAATTTTTAAACTGTGCTCATCATGCAGGTACAGACCACACCGAGATTCAGGCCGGAAAACTGATGGAACCGGAATAATTATTGCTGGATTTTTGACTGACAACCTGTAGTGACAAAAATTTTATTCTTATTATGTAACATTACTTAATATTTCACCTTACAACAGGAAATACCTTGTCCAAACTCGTGCCTCAGTGACATTTTGCAGGCGCAAGGGTAGGGAATTTAACAGCCTGCTGCTGGATCCCCTCCCATAACTCATTCACCTTGTTCTCCATGGCCTTCCGAGTCTTCTTCACCTCCCATTCCAGCACTATTAAGCCCCAAAGGTTTTCGATTAGGTTGCAGTCACAACTTTTAGAGGGCCAGTCAATCAAATGAATTGCAGGATGGCAAGAGAACCAGTATCTTAAAACTCATCTGGTGTAGATGGGAGATCAATCCTGCACAAACTAGATTGGCAGTGACTCTGGGATGGCACTGATGTGTATGGCTGGGAAGAAAGAGGTCTCTAAAATAATAATATATTCCTGGCCATTCAAATCCCCCTAAATTGTTACTATTAAACTCACCAGGTCTATTGTGCCACATCCAGCCATGAAGGGATACACTTAGGTGCCCATTCTTGGCTCATTCATGGATGTGGTTTGCTTTATACCTGGTGAATGAGGTGGGCCAACACTGACGACCTTCAGAGCACACAGACGTAAAGGTTTTCTTGTCAAACAACAAAGCAATAAAACTTCACATCTGCATCAAAACAGTGTTGCACAAAATAAAGATATGCCATTTTTTTAAGCCTCTTTAATTTTTCCTTCACCACTGGTACATATTTTAAACTTGCCACCTTGTGATAACGACATGACAAGGCATTTGGGCCTGCCATACCAAAAAGATGGTTGTTGTTAGTGGGTTTTGTGTTACAGTCTCGAGCAGTTGCCTGTCATCATCTGGTACAATAAATGATATCACACAGCAAAGTTGCCTCGATATGTGCTGTGGAGAGGGTACCTGTGGCACTCAAGCCAGCTATCATTCTATCATTTGTAAGGTATAAGAGAGCAAGGAACAAATATAACAGACAGAGAAAGGATGAACAAAGAAACTTTAACAAGAACAAGCCAGGAGAGAATCCAAAACTTTTTTATAAATTCATCAGGAGTAGCTGTCAGTTAAAGTATTCAGAGGGAAGAGTTGTAAGGATATGTGAGGAACTGAATGACAATTTCAGAGGTGTTTTCTCATTGGAAGACACTAAAGCCCCAACACCCATGAGGTGGAAGAAGGAAGATCTTAGAAAGCTTTAAAATATCTTGGAAAAACATTATGAAACAAGGCTCACAGTCCTCAAGAAATTTCACATGTGCTAAAGATGTATGCAGATACACTTGATAAACCACCTATTAATACCATTCAAGATACTGCTAGAAAAAAGCAATTGCCAGGGAAGTGGAAATGGGCAAACCTCATACATATTTATAAGAGAGGTAAACTGATCTTATACATATTCAAAAGAAAGGTAAACTGGAAGAGGTGCTGAACTATAGACCAGTCTACCTGACAAGTGTGGTCTGTAAGATAATGAATAAAATAATCAGTGAGAATTGACTTACTGTAGGGTAGAAATTACCACTGCGAGACAACCTGGGTTTACAGAAAGGTCAAGTTAAAGAATCTCTTTGATTTATACAAGAGAGTGTGCTGTTTTAGATGAATACAAGGCTGGGTGGATTGTCTGTATCTGGACAATCCACCCAGCCTTCTATTCGTCTTCCAGAAAGCATTTCACACAATATGGTATGGGAGGCTGATTAAGAAGCTGGATCATCTTGCAGGAATAAGTGGGAGACTTCTTTATTGTACACATTAACTTAATAGAAGAGAACAAAAGATTCATGTCAGAGGAGCCTTCTTGCACTGGGTTGAGGTCACCAGTGGTGTGCAGCAGAGTTCTGTCCTGGGACCTTTTAATCTACGTGAATCACTTGCCAGAAGTTGAGGACACCTACCTCAACATGTGTGCATATGACATAAAGGTCATGGATGGAAATGAAAGGTAAGGAGGACTGGATCACCTTATAAAGGAACCTAGACCAACTCTGAAGTTGAACTTATAACATGGTTGATGAAATTCAACCCAAGGAAATAAAAGGTAAAGAAGCTAGGGCACAGTTAAAGTGGGGCTCAATATGAATATTATCTAGGAGGAAATAAGCAAAAGAAATCTGTGTCTTTGAGGAACTTGGAAGCTGACATCATCCGTAACCTGTAAACGGAAAAAGGGAATAAACTGTCTGCCGGTGAATTTTAAAATAACATTCCAGTACATGAATGGGACAATATTCAGCAAGCTGTTCAACCCTAAACTGGGCAAAAATTAGGATTTGATTCTCAAGTTTGACCATTATAGCTAAACAAGCACAAATTTTTTATGTTTGTGGACAGAATGCCTGCAGTCCACATGTAGATATGGCAGAAAGAAAAGACAACCACTGAAGTGCAGGCTTACTACACAGCAGTCAGTAATCCTTCTGATACCCAGATGAGTAGCACTAATAGTATATCTCCCTGGCTGCCTAACGACACTTCCTTTTCACAATAGCAATCAGTGATCACTTTTTTGGTATAGGTAAAATAAACAAAATATGTGCACTAGGAACTCACTTGACACTCAGGCCTCACTTCCATGGAAATATCTCTAAAATTTCTACACATTTATCAAAGTGAAAGTAAGAAAACCATATTTCTGAAGTTTTTTATGAATATCTTTGAAATTGTAAGGTCAAATACATATACTGAACAACTTTAAAAAATGAGATTCACAGAGTTGGAAAAGAAACCTCTGTGAGTAGTTTTGGGGTTAAGACTATACGACTAGAACAGGGTAGTTACACTTGAGGTTGGGAATAGAATGATTTTTGCTGTTGTGTATGTGGTGACACTGTTTCATTCCCAAGATGAATGCTAGTTAAAGCCTTCAATTGTCTGTGATCCAGTCCTACTGACCTTATTAGCTGTGTTTTCTCACAGAGCCAGAGTGTTGAAGCAGCTTGTGAACAAAGATCATTTCTCTGATCACGGTTAGCGAGATGATTTGTTGGGAACAAATAAAATGTCCACTCAGTGATCTTTGGTAACTCCAAAAGTTCTTAGAAGATTGAATAGGGCATAAGGCATGATGCTTTTTGGATGAAATTTTCCAAGAGTGGATGACAGTAGGGCTATTTCTAAATATATCAAGAAAACAAAGAAAAGGGATCAGGGAGATATTTTGCAAGTATTACCCACCTATGTATGGGAGGGTTAGTAACGGCTGTGTAGTGAGATAGCAGTTCAGTCTTTGTTAAGTTGCACTATGTTGACCCTGGTAGCTGTCTTTTCTTCTTGCCTCGCCTACATGTGGACTACTGGCATTCTGTCCATAAACATATAATCTCTCATTATCATAGTAACACTTGACAACACTTAACTCACGCAGCTCATTCTTCTTAACTCTAGATTTCCCTGCAAAGAGCACTATACACTTGCCCTATCTTCTGGCAGAATGGTTGGAGCAATAGATAGAAACAATCGGAAGAAGTAATAGGTAGGGAGGAGCATTAGGTAGACGTAATCAATGGGAACATTAGGTGGGTGCCTCTGCAAACAATGAGCTAGAATTGCCCTCTGCCAATGGCCTGTTAGGGGAAGCACCAAAGGATAAGAAGTGGCACTGGAGTTCACTAGTTATGGAGACTCTACTGCTGTGGCCATCACCTTAAGGGCAATCCTGGTGGGAACAGGTGTAAGAGATACAGATGTACAGGGATACTGATCTATGGGATGGAAAAAAACAATCCGGTAGCAGATGTCCTGTCAGTGCCTGATCCCAGAGAACCCCTAGATGCTAGCGTCTGAGGGTGAGTGGGCTGATGGCATCCTCTCTTTGGCAGTCTCTGGTTGGCTGAAGGTAGAACTAAAATGAGCAAGCTGCTGCTACTATGGTTCAGTGGTCAGTGAAAAATGGGGAACACCATTACTTTCTTATCGGAAATGCTGATGGTGTGAAAATCCTGAGCCTGATTTTCCTTGAAATATCACAAAGAATCTCTCGAGCTTGTAGGACTGGCAACAGAGGACAGAATATTTAGAGACTATGTTAAACCCACATTAGACCAATATGGTCCAACTACAAGATGAGATTTAAATATAAGCTAAAAAGTGTCCATTGGCTGACAACAATATCTGTACTTTTAATAAAGGAGCAAAGATACAGAAAAACAACAGTAGCTATAAACTTGTCCTTATCAGTTGAAGAAGGGCAAGAGAAAACTTGACTGCATCTTCAAGTACTTCAATCATTTCGACAATGCTGATAACAAGTAATCTGACACAGAAAGGAACTGATCAATTCAGGAAAGGAAAACAAGAAAGGAATCATAAAATGAAATGAAGATATACTTCCTTGTAAAAGAGTGATAAACAAATGGAATAAAGCTATGGGAAAACAAAGTCAATACACAGAGTATTCAATAGTTCAAAAATTCTCCTGATATGCACAAACAGGTAATGACATAGACAAGCAAACGATGAACATTTTCAGGAGTCTTACCTGCCCAGGAGTTACTGCACGGAGAGGTTCTGCAAAGCTCACCACCATATTATTCTGTGTTACTGAACGGTGCCAGGGGTTATCATCTTGTGTGGTTATAACACAGGGTACAAGTGGTGCTGTATTTTGGAAACGAAACTGACATTCCAGCTGGCCCTTTGTGTATAGATCTGATGGTGGACTGTGTATCCAGTATACTGGTTCAGTAAATAGTGTAGTGGTGAAGAGAGCTGGGTGATTAGTTCCAGCAGCCTGAAACAGAAAAAAGCAAGTCATATCTATATGCATGATAAAGTTGTGAATTGCAATATGAATCACAATAATATTCCAGAGCAAAATTATTTCAGCTTTAGGACTTGAGTATAGCTCCCAACTTCATGATCATTGTTCCAGTACAAATGACTTTTTTTTTTCCTCCTATCATTCATGCACCATTTCTTTCCCCTTAGGGTACTCTGACCACAATCTTTTATCTGTTAATTGTGTTAATGGGCACACTCATTCTCTATGCCCCCACTGAAATGCCAACTTCAGCACTTTGAGAAAGTTCAAAGGTTATATCCGTGTGACTGACTTTCTTTGGGATGGATACTGCTTCTCTGGTCAGGATGTCTTGTGTGTTTGTTACTGAATGTATACCAGAGGTTATCTTGGCAGGACTGGAGTTCTATATCCCATCTTGTAAATCTTTTTCACCTCAATTATGGTTTGATCACTCTTGCTCTGATGCCTCTCACATTCAGGACAGTGCATACTCAACCATGAAACTCTTCCCTTCCCCTGAAACCCACTCTGATTTTATTTCTGCATGGAATCATTGCAAAGCTGCTTTTGCAAAGTCAAGCAAACTTTTACATACAGAAAGTGTGCTGACTTGTCTTCTGCTGACAAATCTTTTTGGTCATTAACTAAAAACATCAACAACTTTTGTAATCCTCAGATGGCATACCTTCTTGAGTTCTAAGGAGTGTGCACCCAAGCTAGCAGCCCATCCTTAAGAAAAGAGATCATTCTAACCCCTCCAACTATCACCTCATAGCTCTCACTCTTACAGTCTCCAAAACCTTTCAAACACACCTCAACTCAAATTGTCTCTATCTGTCTATCAGTATCTCTGATGTCCATTCCCTTGGTGAACTCACTCAAGGGGGTGGCCTTGGCAAAAGAGTTTCCATTCCAAAACTGGTGAACTTCAGTGCTGCTTTCTAGCCTTTAGTGTCACCCTTAACAGGCTATTGGCAGTGGGGCAACACTAGCACAGTGTTTCCAGATACTCCTACCTACTGCTTCTGCATAATGTTCCAGCCTACTACTTCTTCCTAATGCTCCTGCCTGATGTCCCTACCTACTTCTACCTAATATTCCTGCCTAATGTTTCTGTCTATTACTTCTATCTACTGCTCCTACCATTTTGCTAAAAGGCAGGGCTAGTGCACAGCAGTCATTGCAGGAAAATCTAAAGCTAGAAAAGAATGAGCTGTGTGAGTTAAGAATTGTCAAGCTGTTATGCGTAACAAGGAGAGATTGTATATGTCTGGACAGAACGTCAACAGTTCACACATAGGTGAAAAAGAAAGAAAAGACTGCTACCTTGGTCAAAGGACTGCAACTTGACAACCACTGAGGTGTTGGCCATCACTAACCCTTTTTCACCTTCTCAAACAGTTAGAATCCCATTCCTTTCTTCAGATCACCAGTATGGACTATACATTATTCGGTCTATTGGTGATCCCCTCTCTTATGTTACTCCCCTATGGTCCTCCTCTCAGGGATTTTGGTGAGGTTTTTTGGGATAGTTTGTCATAGGCCTCGACATCTCCAAAACATTTGACAGGGTGAGGCATAAATCTTTGCTTTCTATACTCTTTGCCTTTGGTTTCAATGTTTCTCTCTGTTCTCTAACGCATAATTTCTTCTCTGGCTGTTCCATTGCAATAGTTGTCAAAGGAGTGACTTCCCCCTCCTATCATATCAGTAGTGGTGTTCCTCAAGGGCCTGTACTATTGCCTACTCTCTTTCTTCTCTCAATAAATAATCTTTCTTGTACTTCTTACCATAATCACTCTTATGCTGATGATTCCACCTTACATCAATTCACTTTTCTCCCCTCTTTACTTTAATACTCATTCTCTTTCTTGTACTGATCATATTTCCTTTCTCATTGTGCACCCATGCAAAATCTGGGAGTGGGGAAGCAATAACCTTAAACTTAATGGAGCTGAAATGCAATTTCTCCCTGTTTCTCCATCTAAGAATCATTCTTCCTGTTAAGTTTCAAAACACCACAATTCAACCTTATAATAACATACACTTTTTGAGCATCACCATAGCTTCCATTCAGTCCTGGAAACTCCACACAATCAATATTACAGAGTCTGCTTCCAAAAGTCTGAGTGTTGCATTGGGGCCATAATTTTCTTTTGTAAGAAGCCATTTCAGTTCTTCTGGGGCTTAATTTGCCTGAATATGGAGTACTGTATACACATCTGGGGTGACTCATGTTTTACCTCTTTATTAAGTAGAGTGGAATCAAAAGCCTTTCATTTCATTTATTCTCTTGGCATCACCTCTCTTCAGCTTCCCTTTCCATATGCTGCAGTGTTGCTGTTCCCTCTCTCTCTATTCTATAAATATTATTTTGGCCACTGTTCTCATGAGATGTTTGCATGTGTCCCCACCCCACAAGGTTTGGATCCATGATACATGTATGGATGCTGCCTCCCAGTTTCTGTGTAGAAACTAACCACTCAAGGATTGGTTGATATGATGTCTCCTTATTCCCACAAACAGCTAAGCTGTGGAATTCACTTCCTTTACTTGTCTTTCCCTCTTCAGATAACATCTCCTCCTTTAAAAGTCAGGTCTACAAACACCAGCACAGCCCTGATTAATTTCTTTCTTTTTCTTCACAGTTCCCATTACCCGAGATGGCCATAACTGGGGCATGTTTTGCTTTTGCCATATTGGTCATTATAAAGAAAAATGCATTCATCTCACATTTTCATATCTACATCTTGGCCAGAATTCATGGAAAGTCAACACATGCAGAGTCTTCCTCCACCCTCTGCTCTAAAACCTTTGTTTTTATCCATGTTTGCCATTTCCTGTGTTAGCAAGTAGTGCCGGGGACAGAAGAAATGGCCTCATTCCTTTACATCCCATCAAAACCTGTCAAGTATAATGCACTTGAAACCATAGCCCCTTATTCACTATTAGGCTCTAAAGACCTTTTCATGTTTTCCTACGACCACTTCATTTGCCCTGATTCTGCCAATTGACTTTATGTCATCCCCATGTAAACCAAATCCTGCACTGTTCAGGCCCTAACCCTTGAAAGTGTCTTTCATTCCATCCTCCTACCTATTTCTTGATTTCCCCCTTTTCCTTGATCCTTAGATTTTTGACATGTACACCCTCTTAATCATCCTTTTCTCACTCATCCTCTCCATTTGTCCCTACCATTTTAGCACACCCTCTTCAACTCTCTCATATATACTCTTCTGTATACCAAATCTCTCCCTCATCACAGATACTATCATTTATTCAATCAATCCTCCCTGCATCACATATTGTCCTTAAGCATTTCATTTCCAACACATTTGCTCCATTCTTTACATTCTGTTTAAGGCCCATACAGCACCTACAGGACTACTATGCCATCAAACATACCCATCTTTGCCCTGATAGCAAATGGACAGACAAAAAGACCTCATTTGCTCACAACCATTCATTTGCTGTTATGTGTAATGCACCAGAAACACAGCCCCCTATTCACAAACAGGCCCTACAGACCTATCCTTAATTCCCCCTGGCAGCTTCAGATGCCCTCGTTAAGTCCAATGACAGCACACTGCTCCAGTTCACTCTACTTTGTGCATGCCTTTCACCCTCCTGCATGTTTAGGTCCTAATCACTCAAAATCTTTTATGCCCCAACCTTCCATCTCCAATCTGGTCTCCACTGCACCTTGTCAATCCACTTCTGACACATATATACTCTGTCAGCCCCTCCTCACTCATTCTCTCCATATGTCCAAACCATTTCAGCTACCCCAACTAATGTCCTTATTACCACACCACTATTTTACCCTTTTGTTACTTACTTGATCAAACCACTTCACATCACATACTGTCCTCAAACATTTCATTTCAAACATGTCCACAAACATTTTCATACACAGCCCATGCCTTACATTCACACAACATCATTGGGACTTCTATAACTGCAAACATAACCATTTCTACCCTCCCAAATAACAACCTCTTTCCATACATTCCTCAGTGCTCCCAGAACTTTCAATCCCTCACCCATCCAATGACTCACTTTCACTTCTATGGTTTCAATCGCTGCCATGTCCCCTCCCAGGTATCTATGACACTCCACTTCTTCCACATTTTCTCCATTCAAACTGACACCCCTACTCTCAACTTCCTCCTTTTGTACAATTTCCCAAACTTAGACATCAACTTCTTAAGTTTCTCATCCAAATCTGTGTCATCAGCAGACAACAACTGACTCATTTCCCAGGCCCCTTGCCCCTTACTGACTGCACACTTGGCCCTCTCTTGAAGACCCTTGCATTCACCTCCCTCACCATCTCATCCATAAAAAAATTAAACAGTCATAGTGACATCATGCACTCATGCAGCAAACCCACCTTCACTTGGAACCACTTACTCTCCTCTCTACCTAATTTGCAAACATCTAACATTCTTGATAAAAACTTCACAAAGGCATCTCTATCAACCCTATAATATGCTCTCTCCAGATCCATAAATGCCACTTACGATTTCCTTCTGTTTCTTACAAAC
>JAYMFT010372923.1:0-21407 GCA_038088735.1 Panulirus argus
TATATAGCGTTAATGGGATGGCCTTGATTAGGGCCGTAGCTGCCCGTGCCGTCTCAGCTAACATAAAAAAAAAAAAAGTTTGAGAAGAGTACTTACTCACGAATGTTAATGAAGAAATTTTGCCCAAAAGGTAGGTCAAGCAAGTGGCGCTCACCGCAAGAAAATAGAGAGTTACGAAGAGCGAGTCTTGCGAGTTACTTGTTGTCAAGTGTTAAGTACGAGATAGAACGTTTGTTTGCTTGTAGACTGAATACCAGAAGCCCACGTGTGAGTGAGGCAGAAAGAAGACACAACTTCTTGGGCCAGAGGAGTGATACGTCACAAAAAGAGAGTTTGTTATCTTTCTCTCTCTCTCTCCCTATGTGCGTGTGTGTGTGTGTGTGTGTGTGTGTGTGTGTGTCCTTGCCCACAAGACAATGCCCCTCCCGACCTCTTCCAGGGTCTCGCGTCTTGTCCACAATCACTTTCCCAATCCCTCCGCGACCCGCCTCATCTTGCTTCTTCCGGTAAACCAGCAACATCTGCCTCTCCTCCACTTCCTTCCTTCAGCATTCTTCCCTATAATCTCTTCCATTTATTCCTTCAACCTGTCTATATGCCAGTTTTTTTTTTCTTTTTCTTTCGTTGTTTAATTTGCTTAGCTCTTCTATTTTCTTCGTTGTTAACCGCCTTACGTTAATCTCCGTCAACTGTCTTCTGACCCCTATCACCCCATGCCCATTGTTTGATTCATCCTCCAGCATCTTCAGGATTATCTCCTCCCTTTTCCCTCTCTGCTCACCTTCACCCATCTTTCTATCTTCATTTTTTCCTTCCTTGTCCTTGAATCCTGTAGATAGCAAGAAGGAGAGGAACGGACCACGCACCGCAACTACTTGGCTCTCTTCCATTGTACGAAATGTTCATTCCCTCTGTATTTTCCGCCGCCTTTCCTCTTCCTCCACCGCCTCCGCCAGTCCTAAGCCGCCTTTCCGTCCTCCACCGCCTCCGCTCGTCCTCTGCCACCTTCCCCTGTCCTCCTGCCTCCTTCTTCCGCGCCAGAGGCCAGCCAGGTTAGCGAGGAGGGGGAACCTTGGCAGGGCCTCAATTGGCCTTGTAGCAGAAGCTGAAGAAGGGGAGCTGTGAGACCCTTCCGTACCATAAAACTTTCTAATGGAAGGAAAATAGTGCTGATCCCAAATTATCGGAGAGTTTTTCTTCTGGTTGGGACGGGCACTGTGGGCGTCTGTCGCTGGCTAAATATTGATGACAAGTGGAGACCTATTTAAGTGTTCGCGCGACTTTTGTTATACATAACTTAAGGAAGGAGACGTGGGAGAAGACTTCTACCTGGATTATTTAGGGGTTCTACAATATCCTCGCTTGTAATGGATATAAGGTCTATAGCATTTTGGGCAATATTTGATTTTTATGGGGGGTGGAACCTTTACAAGACAAGGGCTACCTCACCATTTATACAGGAAATAACAAATTTCTTCTTCTTTTATGATCCACTTCTGATGTATCATTCCTCCGTCTAGCCTCATATATTCTCCAGAAACTGAAGGACAGCGACCATCCCTACACGAAAAGTAGCTCAGACATCCTTTGCCGCTACCCAGCACCTTACAGTATCTCAAGCCTCCAGATGATGAAAGTTTTGTGTCTCTTTCATCACAGGGTGTTAAATCATCCATGTATACAAGTTTACATTAAGGCATCAGACTACAGCCTTCATCCCCCTCCCCTGAACACACGCACACACACATAAAAACAGGTCGACAAGGGAACGCTACAACATCCACATTTGGCTACCAAGAATGATCACCTAAACCTAATTCGTTTGGACATCCTCAAGCCCTGGATGGCGCAAGGTTCCTAAGCTCAGGGGACCGCCACCTACCTTATTGGGCACCTTCGAGAACTTGCAACTCTTCTACGATGTTCATCGGTTCTTAAAGGCTTATCGCTGTTAATTATGCTCCCAATTAGAATGACAACTGTAGATCAAAAATGCACTTAAAAGAGATCTTTATTATCATCCTTAGCTGAGACGACACGGGCAAGTGAATCGGGGCCATCTCATAAACGCTTTTTATCCCTGGGGTATGGCAGGGGAGAAAGAATTCCTCCCCCGTATTCCCTTCATGTTGTAGAAGGGTCTACATGACATCCCTCCGTCTGCCTACACATGACGTCCGTCTGGTGGTAAGTCATCCAGGAAGAAGTAACTAAGGTTTTCCTGTAGCAACACGGACTCAAGTCTCTGGTGGTGAAGCCTAGAATGATAACTGTGTTCCTGCTAGCAAAGACGCCATCACCTTCAGTATTGGACTGGCAAAAATATATTCAGTACATTTTTTCAGGGTTGCAAATGTGTCAGAATGCATGTAAAAAGAGCAGAGGAATGAAATTACCTGTGCGGCTGTGAAAATTGCTCGACACATCGGGAAAGGTGTCGCTCCCGGCAGCCTCCAGATTAACGATAATGGCAGGTGTGTCCCTAATTGATATTGCCTCATGCGAATTTTTCTCCCGACTTCCACACGTTTTATCCATTTCCAGATGACGGCCACTGATGGCTCGAGTATCGGCCAGGGCGTCACATAACCCAGGGGAAATAACTGGTTTACTGGAGAGAGTGTTAGATCTTCTGGACAGGAAGACAATTATAGACCCGGCGAGGGAGGAAGTTGGCTGCCACACTGACCCCAGCGGCAGAAGGCCTCGACTCTTTACCAAGATTATATTACACATCAATCAATAGATTACTCCATTACCGTGGAATGATTTTTCCTTCTTTTCTAATTGTTTGGTAATTCCAGTTAAGTTAAAGTAAGGTAAGGTAATGGACTCGAGATTCCTGCCTCACAGATGTCAATGAACTGGTTGCCAGAAGGGAAGGACATTATGTAAACATCAGCAACGAAAATTTTCAGTATGACAACACTTGATCGTGTTTCCGTCCCCCACGTGTACAGGTCCTACCAACCAGCTTTACTGCTTATCAGTAATCCTTAATGAACTTCTCGAAAAGTTTTTGAAAATTCGAGTGAGCACTGATATGTTTGCAGAAAAGATAGGACACGTAATCGACTGTAAGACTGGAAAAAATAAGAATGCCAGAGCCTTCACTTTAAATCTCTGGACATAAGGATCCCTATCATCAAAAACTGACATGCATGACAAACCATAAGGATGATGCACAATGATTATCCCCAACAACTAAAATTGAGGCTATATAAAGTAAGGCTGCGGAGGCAGGTACAGCAGGTACCAAGACACAATTAAGTCCCCCCTCTCCGCACAACAAAAACTTCTATCACTCCGCCTCAGTACCATACCATTCTAGCCCCGTGGTCTAATGGGAAACGCCTCTTTTAAGGTGGTCTACACAAAGTGCCCCACCCACTACTAATCGTTACTGAGACTGGTACAAGCGAAACGAAAACTCAGCTTCATTCTCACAAGTAGGTTAGACACAACGAGGAGAGCAACACGGCTGTGGGATGTGGCGTGTGCAGGTGTGCCTCCTTCCTTCCGCCACGTCATCTCTGGCTGGAAAAATATGTACCACATTAACAATGGACATTAGCCAATAAGAATTCAACTCTGCAGCGATGTAGTCTATTTTACCGCCTGGAGTCAAGCTACCAAGTTGTCATTGTCCTGTTACCGCTCTAAGATCAGCTACCAAACTACCTCGTGCTTTTCACATCCAGATGGACACCTTCCCTCCTACAACAAAAACGTAAAAACACATAGTTATAATATTCTCACGATATACCTAAGCATAGACTACATCTGATGTGAAGAGTACATGATCTTGTAAGCAATGCTCACTCATATCACAAGTATCGCTCCTCCTACTCGGCTTCGTAAGAAAATTGCCACATTCACATAAATCTGCCTGACGCTTCCCCTGATTTCTGTATCCTATATAAATTCAAGCGCCAAACGAGTGTGTGGCCAGCATCTGGCCAGGAAACACACTACACAGGCACACGACACATGGTTGCATCATCCCACACCTTCTCCATGCTCTGTCATCTCGTCACAGGCTCATGGAACTGTGGTGGATGCTCATATTATGGTGAGTACGTGAGTACAGGTGATGTTGTAGTGGATGGGCGAGTACGGACCATGTGCTGGATGAACGGATACAGGTCATATAAGGGTGAGTGCGCGCAGGTCATGATATGGTGGGTGGGCAAATACAGGTCATGCTGTGGTGGGTGCACGAGAACAGGTCATACGCGGTGGATGGGTGAGTGCAGGTCATGTTGTGGGGCTGTATAAACATTAGGAGTGTCGTAGTACTACATAAACATTTGGGGCATTGTGGCGCTATATGAACATTGGAAGAGTAATGAGTGGGGTTATGTAAACGTTAGGAACGTCGTGGGGTCATATCTACATTAGGAGCGTCATGGGGCTGTATCAACATTTGGGGAGTGCTAAGGCTATATGAATTTGCAATATAAAGAAAGTTTAAAACAGTGTTTAGATTGATACCAAATTTTACCATTATGCTCGATTTCTCTTGGACTCGTGAGATACTAAAGGCTTTGCGACAAAAGAATGCTGCCAGCACATCAAGGGAAGGTATGAATCTGGTCAGCCTTAGCAATTACATGCAAGCTTCATAAGCGACGTGCAAGGTTGCTTCCAAGAACATGGGCCATTCCTGTGCACCAAGTGAGGACTTCTGGCTAGGTCAGGACGGGACATTCTGTCTTTCATTCTAGAACCACTGCTCCACATCCTCAACCAACTTCCTTCTAGAACCACTGCCCCACATTCTCATTTATCTCCATTTGCTTAGGAATCTATAAGAAATCATTAATTAGTCCTGAGAAAATCCCTTACATCTGGCTTCAACTGTTCGTTCCCTCAAGTTACATGGGCGTAGCAACAGTTCCCGTCCATCCTATAGTGATGGGATGAGTTTCATCGCAGGGAACGAGCGAGCCGCCATATATGTAACTCTGGACTCATCTCCTCTCACTTTCAGTTTCTACATTCATTATCTTCCACCTTCACGCCTACATGATATATCTGACATAAATATGTGAAGTCATATATCTGACCAGCTGCATATCCGTCATACAATTACACCCTTCCATCAACAGATTTGTGTGCCAAAGTCACTCACAGTTGCCAAAACTGAACAGAACTCACAACATCCCACGAGAGCTGTACTCAACAATTACCATAACCATGTTCGTAGTGGATATCTGACCAGTGTTGCCAGTCTCAAGACTGGCGCACACGCCTCTTCCTGTGGCCACTGGGGAAACATGGTGGATGTGTAGCAGTAGGCTGGCCGTGGTGCCCGTCGGAGAGTCTCCTCAGCGTCGGCAAGGTCCTCCCAGTCAATGGAAACAGTGCACGTCTTGCTAGTGCTGCCCGCTCCTCCCTTACCACTCATAGCTGACCACTCCTCCCTCACCATACATGGCTGTATCTGAAGAGTCTGCGAATTAATACAACTTGCTTTTCCTTATTGAAATCAAGAAACATAATATATGAAGCATGCAGTTAAGCAGTAACAGTCCCGCGACCATTATATGGTTGTTGCTTATTGATAAATGAAAGTTTCTTTTCTTCTCCGTCCTTAGGAACCAATAATTATTAAAGTTACGGTTTTTTCCATTTATTTAGTGATGAAAGAAAACTTGGTCGTGGCAAAAATTCGACGAAAGAAAAAATCCAAATCTTCCTTAATCTCCTGATGCAATTATACAATCCATCGCACATGCAAGATTCCAAGGGGATTCGCAATCTAATTTAAAAACAATGAAAATCAGATAAGGAGAGTTGCATTCAAAGGCGGTGAAGCTGACGGGCAAGGGATGGGCTGATGGGGAAGAATAGAATAGAGTTGTTCGGGAATGGGTGTGGAATTGATGTGGAAAAGATGTGATGTGATGGGAAAGGGAGAGGGTGAAGCTGGTGGGAGAGGGATAGGGAGTAGCTGTTGCTATCCCTCTGCCGTCAGGACGTAGGACCCTCCACATGAGGGATAACCTACATACGGCGACGTGTATCAGGAGCCATGAGGTAGCAACATCAATACATTGTATTACTGACTCAGTATCAGACCCATAGTGGTAGTTGAAGGTCAACACTCTTGACTCAGAATGTTAGGGTCATTAGGGCTCCTCTCAGGGCGAATCAAGCCGACTCACACAGCGTATTTGCCTTCTTCTTGTAAACATCCTTGGAAAATATTATAATATTCTGATAACGAAATGAATGTAGAATTAAGCTAATACATACAGAAATAAGAGGTTGACATACATGAGATTTGTAATGTGTCTTGCGTGATTGTGGCATGATGTAGCATGAGATGAGCGTGTCTTGTGTACTGAGAGAGGGACACCTCATGCCTTTCGGCGAGACGATCCCTTCGTCAACGCTATTAATTGTCAGGCGAGGATCTTTACCAAACCCCCAACGAAACAACTCTCCCGGGTCACCAGGTATGATATTTCATCAAGTTTCATTTAATGAGCAGTCAAGTTCAGGCTAAACACAAGCCAGAGCGGCAAGTAAGGTTTCAGTCCCGCGTACATCCAAATCTCCCAGCAAGGCAGCGATCGCGTCTCCTTCGTGCTGGAAACGCTGCAGCAGCTCCCACCGTCCTCAGGGCGCCCCCCTCAGGAACGAAAACAATGGTCGTCAAGATGGACAAAGGCGTCTGCTGCGACACCTCCTCTGCCAACAGACAGCCGCCCCTTCCCCAAGGCCGCGGACGCCTGAGCCTCACGGAATTAAATTACAGAGAAGTCGGAGTGTTATATAGGGATGATAGTCCATCCGCGGGAGGGAGTGATGACGAGGAATGGAGAGAGATGGAAAGGGAGCAGTGTAAGGAATCAGGATAGATGGAGAGGGGCTGAAAGAGATCTAGTGTGGGAATATTGGCACCATGACAATCTCGTTTTAGTCAAGTTACAGAGCCAAATACAGAAAAAGTCTCATATTTTTCATAATGCAGCATGACCGCAGTCAAACAACTCGCTAACGTCGTCAAAGTCTTGACCGACTTCAAACTCCTCGCTGACGCCATCAAAGTCATGACTGACGTCAAACACCTCGCTGACGTCATGAAAGTGGTGACCCATGTCAAACTCCTCGCTGACGTCATCAAAGTCATGACAGACTTTGATTTCATCGCTGACGTGTTCAAAGTCATAACCGACGTCAAACATATCGCTGACGTCGTCTAAGCCATACGCAGTGTCCATCCCCAACGGAGAAAGCACTATCCCCAGCCGAGAGAATAGTGAGCCTGTTGGGATTTGACCGGTCTAGACCCCGTTCGTACTCGAATAGTCATTTTACTCTTAGGGGCGATCATACTCGAGCGGTTAGTGTTCCCAACTACCACGCAAGGTCCCAGGTTCGAGTCTTTGCTATTGAAGGGAATTATGTCTTCTATGAAAGTGCTCGTTCATATGAGCTATATTCTTCCTTGACCCAGGCACCTGTCTTTTCTTTCTGCTTTACATACACGTGGGTTGCTGGCATTCGGTCTAAAAAAAATCAACTTTTCCTGTGTTGAGCGCTGCGTACTAGCTCTTCTTAATGACAAAGTGCTGGCAAAGGTAGTCCTAAATAGGTACCTTCTTTCCTACCTTCGTTAAGTGATCAGGACGGCCGTAGCGGGGCAGAGGCGCACCCATTTGTCTGCAGATTAATCTTTAGATCGATATTCTTTGTTGACCCTCTTTTCCTCTTTTGTGTCATTAATTCTCACTTTCCCACTCATTCTGCCTTTAATTTCCAGTTTTCTTAAGTTCTTATTTAATCCATCCTTTTTCGTTATGTCTGTCACACTTTCCACCGGGTCGTGTCCATCAGGCCTGTGCTTGACTCAACCATTGTTCTCATGTATTTTCTCAGACATGACTTTTATGTATAGTTTTCAGCTGCATAAAGATACAAAGAACATGTGTTCAGACTCACGAGGTGCCACAAGACAAGAAAGCGTAGTCTAGTGCGTCGACTGACCTCTGGCCGGTTCCATCATTGCCAATGTATGGGACGTCTCCTGTATTGCTTCCACAGGTCAGCAGAGAGCTTCCGTCTGTGATCTCATTTCTTCTCTCGATGTCAGGATTATTTTCTGCCATCTATAGTCGTTTCCTTTGGTCGAAGCGAACCCACTGTGTTGCGGAAGTTAGAGTTATTCCTGTTTCTCATCGCCCTAAACTTTCTGTCGCTCTTTGCCTTTATCCTGCTTTATAGTGAAGCTTATCATTAAGGAACGTATCATGAGTTGCTCTTGATACCGTTGAATAACCTTTCTATGGATCGCTGATGGTGTAGCCCGGACCAGGCCTCTGGACCGCGGATGGTGTCACCTGGGCCTGGCCTCTGGACCTCGAATAGAGTGGCCCTGGCCTGGCCTCTGGACCGCGGATGGTATGGCCCGGGCCTGTACTCTGGACCACGGATAGTGTGGCCCGGACCGCTGGCAGAACACAGTTTAGAGCATTACCAGTCGAAAGTCTGGCGCCGGCCGGCCGGCTTCACCAGTAGCTGGCCTTCCTTCAGTGCCACATATTACAGATCACTCATTGAGACCCATCACCTCAAGGACACAACTCATTATCATCACCTCATCAGGAGTCGGCCTATCACCTCACTATCATCTCGATCTCACTAGGACTCAGCCCATCACTTCACCAGGAGTCGGCCCATCACCTCACCAGTATTTGTCCCATCACCTCACCAGGACCAAACCCATCACCTCACTAGGAGTCACCCATCGCCTTACCATCACCTCACCAGGACCCACCTCACAACCTCACCGGGAGTCAGCCTATAACCTCACCATCACCTCACCAGGACCCCCCCCACAACCTCACTAGGACTCTGCCCATCACCTCACTAATGCATAAATTCCCTATGGCTGACCAGTTCAAGTGAAACAACTCATCAAAATTTAAATTGGACGATGATAACCTGCGCAAGTGTATCAGTGCGAGGTGTGAGGGAGAGTCTTAGAGTGAGGTGTCAGGTGCAGTGTGTCACTGCATTTGTTACAGTGTGTCAGTATGAAAAGCAGTTTGTTAGTGCGGAGTATGAGACAGTTTGTTAGTGAGAGGCGTAAGGTACAGTACGTCAGTATTAGGTATGAGGTGCTGTATGTCAGTGTGAGGCATGAGATGCAGTGTGTCATTCTGAGGTGTAAGGTACAGCGCGTCGGTGTGAGGTGTGAGGCCCAAGGGAATCTCCCAGTTGGATCAGTCATTAAGGTTAGTGTTGACGACATCATCAACTGAGAGATATGCTCCTCCTTCCATCTCTCTCTATAAACAACAGACCACCAACCCTCAAGAGGAAAGCAAAGATCAGCAGGAACGTGTACACAATACTAGCACATCCACCGTCAACAACGACAACACTGACAAGGTATATATTCACACAGCACTGATTGAACATGTACTAAACAACAGCCTCCCGCCCCCGAAGCTCAGTCTTGAACTCCACTCCACTAGATATACGTTCATCTGATACTATGCTCCCTAGACATGTACGAATTATACTTTCTTGTCTGCGTTCCAAACTTCACCCACCTCTCCAATGCTACAAATATCGATTCAACACATCTCAGTATCCTCTTGTTCAAGATGCAACATCCACACTAAAGATACTGACCATCTGCACCTCAGGTGTCCTGATCTCACATCATAAGAAGAAACATCCATCACCGGACTTCTTTGCCTGTGCTCCCTTCCAGCTAAAGTGCCGTGCTTCCTGAGGGGGAACCCTGGTCAGCAGTGTACCTTATAGCCGGCTAGGGCCGCCTTTCACACTGTAATGTTCTCACGTACACTTGCCCTCCATGACACACACACACACACACACACACACACACACCTGGACAACCTACCCACCAGCAACTTTACTTGCAACCATCAACATACAGTCCACGCCGTCATACAGGGAATTCCAGCCCTTAACTCAAGTAAATATAGTGCGCACGTTCTCCAGGCTCGCCTCTCGGCCACTCTCATATGTAAAACAATTTCACAGCTAATTTGCATATCAAAGGAAGCGTAACATTTGCAATTTGGTCCAGACATGGTGAAGCTGGAGTGCTACTAGTGGAAACATTCCTGGAGTTCTCCGTTCAGGATTCCTCATTACTCGATTCGTTAAACTCTGAGAACAGGAGTTTCCTGAAGGGTTATGAAACTGGAACATCAGTTGAAATATTCTTGTGGGCACGGAGGTGAGGCTGAGAAGTACATCCTGAATGTCATGTTGATTATATTGACTGAAAGAAGTGTTCAGCCTCTTGATGAAAACTGCAGTACGGTTTCCAGGTCATTCTTTCTTCTGTCCTAGGAACCAGTGATGACAGTGATGCTACATCAGACCTGGGAATCAGTGATGACAATGAGGCTGCGTCAGATCATATACAGATGTTCAGTATCTAAGGATACCGTTGGCCATTGGATCCCTTACGCTACATAAAGACCTTCAGGCCCTTGAGGTCATCTTAGTCATGTATGCTCCTCGAACAAGACAGGAACGTAATTATTAAAGATAAGAAATGTTGCAAAATCTCATGATCCAGGGGCCATTAGAGATCATCGGAGACCATTAGCAGGCGTCAGAAACCATTAGGGGTCATTAGCAACGACGAAAAAAGGTTTGTGGCCATTAAATGTAGTTACCATATTATCTATAATCCAAAGCAACATTAATAATACCAAGAACCTTTCGACGGTCTTTAGCTATCAGTAGGAATCATCAGCAACAACGCAGTAGTGATCTATATTTGTGTAGCTGTTAATGATAATTAGTATCCACTACAAACCATCAGGCAAGACTGGTATCCATCCATTCCTTACCATAAATAATGCACAACAACTATTGACTCTAATGAACAACTGTTAGACATCACTAACCAGGAGAGACCATTATGAACCATTCCTGACTATCACTAAACATCACTAAGCCTCCTTGACCATTAACAGCCATTAGCACAGTTGGTGATCCTTAACCTTCCCGAGTTCTGCCGGGATCTGCAGATCCCCGCACTACGTCTTATGATGCATTCTGCAGGCAGGTGGTTGTGGTGCAGGGGGTGAGTCAGGCAATGTGATGGGTGTCGGGTCAGTTGGGGAGTGACGACCGGCGGTGAGGTGCATGAGGAGGAAATAAGTAAGAGACAGCCTGATGGTAAATGAGAAAGAGAAAGAAAACTGAACTGTGATAACTGTGGAACACAAGAATGAAAAACAGAAGACTGAATGTATGCCAAAAAAAAACACGAATGTGAGGAGACTGAGAGGGAAGAGGGAAGGAAAGACAAAGTGAGAGTGTGAGAGGGAGGGACGGAATTCTAAAATGAAAACATAGAGTGAAAATAAAAAAAAAACAAAAGGGGAAGCAGGTGAGTGAGAGTGAGACTAGACTAATATAGTCAGGGCAGGACAAACAAAGAGAAGTAATTAGGGAAGAAACGGAGAATCCCTACATAAAAGATGGAGGAGGAAGATGTAAACAGTGGGAAGTTGGGGCGAAGGAGGGGAGGCAAGATTTACAGGCGTTGGAGCAGAACAAGTGACACAGGAGAAGGAAGGTTAAAAAGTGGAGAAAGAAAAAGTAAAACTCGGTCCTGGAGGACTTCCCGACCTGCATGTGACAGAGGCCGATGAAGGCGGCGCCTGGTTGTCACCTGTTTGTAACTAGCAGTTTGCACTGAAGGTGAGGCAATTTGCACCAGTGGCACCCCAGCTCTTGAAACATCTCTACTATCACTGAACTTTTTAGATTTCCTTATGTTGTCCACATTTACATTTTTATTATTAAGTTTATCTTATTCATCTACCACTATTATACTAAAAAACGTACTACTATATATATTTCCAAACAAGTTTCTTGCATAATATCATGTTAAAGCCTCTGGCGGTTCTTTCTTTACATCTTTCGAAGAACCGTTCGGTGTTGACGTCATGAAACTGGATTTAGAATGTAAAGGTTGTGAACAGGTCGCCTCTTACTCTTCTTACTTTCGTTATGGGTAATAAATCTAAGGTTACCAACCTGTAATCCAGCTCTCTTGGTACTGGTATTTGTTTGTGTGCATATGTTTGTATGTGTGTGAGGGAGGGGGTCTATAATGTGGGGGTACTGATATCATTTTCCAGGTTTAAAGAAAGACACTGTTGGCTCATTTATATCAAAAGTATTAACTGTTCTGGTGATGTTCAAACCGACCGTCTTCCAAAATGACCTTAAAAAAACTAACCATAGTTTTCCTGTTACACCCATTAGCCATTTTTCTTCTATCGTGTAAGAATCTTTTATCTGAGCAATAGATGTGATTCCCTTCAAATTCACTATGGCACATCTTTCCCTCTGCTGTTTTGTTGATTTGTGGATACGTATCTGTACCGAATTCACGTCTGGTGCACCTAAACCTCCTGGCAACAGTTACTATTTTGCCAGAACCAAAGCAAATACCTCACCGTATGTAGCCGGAACAGATCTCATATCCTTAATGGTTACCATTCCATTAATCAACAAAGCATGATCCTAGGAAAACAAGGTAACCAAACAATTTTTCTCTGTGTGCTCTTTCCAACATGATATATCTGTGTATTGTCTCATCTTAGTAAATCACTGTGTATCCCCCCCCCCTTCTACTAGCATATCACTGCATGCTCTCCCTCCTAGTACGTCAAAGTGTACTCTCGTTCCTAGTGTATCCAAGTGTACCTTCCTAATAGTATATCAAAGTGTACCAGTACATCTCTATATACTCTCCCTCTCAGGACATATTTACGTGCACCCTCTCCCTAGCACATCTCTGCTGGGCTAACGTTGCCCTGGTGAACCAAGACGCCGTGGTATATTGATACACCAGACGCAGATAAAGAATAGGATAGCCAAGACGAGGAACAGGTCTAGGAGGCAGCCATGATGCAGTGACCGTGAAGGGAACACTAGTAAGACCATACCAAACTAGAAGCAAGGACAGCAGGAAAATCGGCTAAGGGTAAAAGGATACGGCTGAGGGAGGAGCAGTAGAAAGGCAATGTAGGGTCAGAACATGCTTGAGGAAGAAGCGCTAGGAGGAAAGTTGACTTTCCAGAAGACAGCAGGGGACGCCGCAGAAGCGGAGACCGCATGTCACCAGAAGAGGGAGACCAGCTGGGCGTTTGTCCTACAGTTATCAAGATCCGACACGACAAAATGAAATTGAATTCGTTTCTTCGTCACGCTTCACGAACTTCTAAACTCTGGTATTGGCTGGCGGCAGTCGAGATACAAGGCAGGGCTCGCTCGGAAGCAACGCAAGGAAAGACCGACTCTCAGGCTGAGGAGGAGACCAGCCAACGAACGGACGTAAAGACCGATTAACCCACGAACAGATAAACCAACGGGAGGAAGTGGGTTAAGATAGACGGAGAGAAAGGAAGAATGGAACGAGAGACAATCGGACGATGTGAGGAGGATGATATGAAGATGATAGGGTGATGAAAGGGGTAAGGAAGGAGATGGAGGCCAGGGGAAGGTATGAGGGGATGAAGGTTTCGATAGAGAGGGGACAGAAGGGATGAAGAGACTCTGAGTGGAGAAGAGAGGGAGGGAGGTAATGAGGGAATATAATGAAAAGGTTGAAGGAAGATTGGGTCAGAGGGAAAATAACAGAAAATTATGATCATTACGGTTAAGACGCCATGACAACACCAAATGCCTCAAATAAAACAGAATGACTAATTCAAGTCTCGTGTATGGCCACAACATTTGATCAGTCTCCCTTGCCACCCCTTACCTACTGCCAAGTCAGAATTCGTCCTGGAATCATTATTTTTCAAGCTCTGGATCTGACCCTCCCTTACCCCCTTTAGTCTACTCTAGTGCGACCTCCGGTGCCTACGGTCAACTAGGAAGAAATCTGGCAGGAAATTCTATTTATAGAAAGTTGTGTGGTCGAGTCCGGGGCTCTGGCTGGGCGCGGGCCTCACCCATTAGCTTCTGGGCATCAGGATATAGATGTGCGTTACTCACGTGATTCATATCATCATATCTGATTCATTATGTTGTCTCGTTGGTGTTACCACCACGAGACTGGGACAGACAGCGTTGTCATCACGGTGAGGAATAGACCTGCTCTTGACAAGTATCCAGTTGAAAAATGTTTATTGAAATGCATCATTTGACTCCATGGTTTTAGGAGAAGACACACTGCTCTACTATGATGTAAGGAGAAGGAGAGGAAGAAATGAGTGAGAGGAACAGGAAGACTGACAGAGAGAACAAAAGAGAAAGACGTAGAAAGAAACAAAATCCACGAAAGAAAATGACGAGCACAGAAGAAGATGAAAAAGGAAATATATTGAAAACAAGAGAGAAAGATAGATATACTAAAAGCAAAAGACGGTATAGATAAGTGGGATGAAAAAGTAATACAGGGAAAGAGAGAGATTTTCCAGACTCATACAGTGATTTCAGATGCAGTGGCTGGATCACTGGAGTGAAGCATAGCTGCCCCTGGTAGTGGCTGGACTACTGCAGTGGAGCATAACGTCTCCCAGCGGTGGCTGGAACACGGCCTCAGGCAGTTGGATCACTCTAGCGAAGCATGATGGCCAGGGCACTGCTGAAGAACATGGCGATTCCCTGGAGTGGCTGGAATCATCTAAAGTCCTTCATAGCTTTATTTTTTGTTTTTGTTTTTTGAAAACGTACTAAGTCTTACTGTTCATCACTCCCCTAGTAGACGATGTAAACTGAGAGAATTTCTGTAAATAAGTTCGTGAATTTCTATATTGATAGTGAAGTGAGAATTAGGCTAAATAATTACGTCACCATCTGGGTACAATAGTAATTGCAGCCGAAGCAGCAACAACAACTACAACAGTAACAAGAGCAACTCCAGCAGCTGAAGCAAAAATCAAAAACAATAACTATAAGTGAAATCATCGTATCAAGTGGAGAACGTGAATTTCATGTCTTAATATTTCAAAGGCTCCGACTCTAACTAATTAAGATAATTCGTGAAAAGCGCACTCAAAAAAGGTTTAAATGCATAGGACATGCATTCTAATGGACGAAGTTAGTTGCTAGATGTGTGTAAACTAGGTCATATAGCCGCTAGAAGGTCGAGCGAGGTCAGCTGGGACTGAAGGGAAACACCATTAGCGAAGTTTATCTCGCTAAATGATACGGTCGGCTCGTTGACTGTGAGCAACGAGAGATGGAGCAGGAGAAATAGGGCACCAAGAGTGTGAAGGAAAGGATTAGAGAAGGTAAGGTAGAGAGCAAGGCAATCATAGCAACGCAGGGAAGAAGACGGAAAGTGAGGGAATTAGTTAAGGACTGAACACAGTCAAAGAAAAATAGATTCCCCGTAAAACTTTGAGAGCAAGACAGGTGCAGTAATTCCAAAGAATAATTTGAAACAAATCTTCTTCCAAAATGTTCGGGCAGACATTCAAGCAAAAGGTACAAAGAGACATTCCAGAAAGAAACAGTTCTTATTCCAGCAAGAGCAACGAACCAAAAACTTAACAGAGCATCATTGGCATTCTATCAACAAGTCCACAGAGACAAAGCAAAAGATCTAGACATTTTAACAAAGTAAAACACTGACATTTAGGAGGAAGCCCAAGCAAAAGTCTGAGCAACAAACCCAGACAGATGTTATGGCAAAAAAAAAATAAACTAAGGTTCCAGTAAGAAGCCCAAACAGATATTCAGGCAAGAAACCTATACACATTACTGAAACAATTCCAAGCAAACGCTCGGGAAGAATGTAAAACACACATTCCAGCGGGAAGCCTATACACGTTACAGCAAGAATCCCAAACACGCTTAACAAGAAAACCGGACATACATTCCGTCCAGAAGACGCAAACTTGTTTTCCGGTAAGAAATACAAACAGAAATTCTAGCAAAAAAAAACGGAAATATATTTCAGCAAGAAGCCTAGAATAATATTTCAGCAAGAAGCTTGAGAGGCATTTAGATAAAAAGCCCAAACACATTCAGGCAAAGAGTTCATAAAGACATTCCAATAAGAAGCCCAAACATACATTCCAGACAGATGCCCAAACAGACCTTCCATCGCCGTAAACTTTGCCAAACGAGGCTCGAGGAGAGACCTCACGTTTGCCTGAAACGACTCAAGTGTTTTGTTGCCTAAATTGGCTGGGTCCGTGATGGATGGCTACATCTGCTTCCAACTTTACTCAGACTCGTCCACAAAAAAGACTAAATGCTCGAGATCAATCTTGCGTGCCTGTTTTGTCTGCCCCAGAACTAACCAGTCGTCGTATATGTGGTTATATCCTGCTTGGACGCCGGACCAGTTTTTATTTCTAATTTGTATGTGAATAGTGACCGACATGACATGGGTAAAACAAGCCCCAGTCAAAGGCCATCTCGGACAGAATGAATGAATAAGATAACGAGAAAGTAGAATCATGGCTCCGCAGGTGTTTTTAGATTTGACTCTCAAATGTATAAAGATTAGAGGAAGAGAGAAAGACGAGAGTAAGAAGAGATTATACGAATTAGCTGCTTGAGGGAAGGAGGTATCATAACGGTCAGTCCTTGAGTAACTGGATACCACACATAAACTGTTGCAAGTGACAGCCATACTCCCTAACAGTCGACGTAGCTTTGGTTGTATCTTGCTTAGGAGTGCCACTGCCTTACCCATCCGCTAGCTTGGCTGCATAACTGCCTGATTGCCTGGCTAAATGATAGACTGATTAGCTCTCTGTCTGAGCCCAACTAGCTGACTGAGCCGTTAGCTTGCTGTGATAATTGGTTAACTGTTTGTCTCACTGTCTAGTTAGCTGATTAGTTGGCTGACTGATTGATCGGCTGTCATACTAGTTGACAAACAAACTGAGTGAGAGACGGATGCCTGGTACCCCAGCCAACTGGCTTCTCTCAAAGTGACTCGGCTGAAATAGATTTTAAGTCAATTTGTTTATGGTGGTGCATCGAGGGAGATAAAAGTACGGAGGAAGCAACTGGCGTAATGCTCCTTGATTGGGACGGGAGCTATGCATGTAGCGTCAAAGAAAGGGTTTCAACCTTAGAAATTAGTAGACGAATGAAACATTGCTAAAGAATATTTTAGTAAAAATTTTCAACCGTAAGTAAAGAATAATTAGTGCGTAATTGCATATCTGTACAGTTCTAAACTCGTGGGCCCATCTCTTGAGCTTCCTCAGTCAAGAGTATTTTCAAACTGTTTGCTGTCAGCGTTTATAATTTCATTAATTATTTTGTTCCAATCATCTACTACTCTGTACTATAACAGCACATCTTTACATCTTTACTAACAAATTCCTTAATTTAATCTTATGGTCTTTGATTGTTGTACCTTTGCAACTTTCGAAAACCTCCTCCCTGTTTACATCATCAAACCAGTCTCAAGACGCCATTTCCATTAAAGAAGTTTCTCTCCTTCGAAAGAGAGGAGGACCCTCTGGGGCCCTGGGCCCACTTCTTACCTACCTACCTATGTATCGTACCCACTGTCCACTTTATACAGGCCTCCACCTACCCTTAGCTCTGTACCCTTCACCCATGCTATCCCTCAAAAGCTTTTTTGTACCATTAGACATAATCTAAATTTTCAAAACTAAGAAATACCAAACTTAAGATTTTAAGGTAGTAATCAAGTCACCGCATGCTCTTCTCTCTTCCATGGTAGGCAAATCTATGGCCTCTAACCTTTCCCTTTAACTCGGTTACTTAATTTTTTGCACCGTCTTTGTTGCTGACGCCCACGTAGGTACGTGGAAATCCCCCTGACACCCACGTAGGTACGTGGAAAACTCTATTAGGTCTTATCGCTCTATCAAGTACGGTGAGGAAACTGAGGTTCATCTTCTAGCTTTGGCCTAATATACGATATGAACAATTACTGAATATTTTCTTTTTCATTTACATGAATGCAATTAAGATACTTTACAGCAGTTTGTCTCCTTTGCAACTTCCAAAGATAGTGTTTTGGCTACTAGTCAGGAGCGATGTCAGTTCTAAAGTCCCTCACACACAGATTCACGCAACTTATATCCTGCTAGACAATATTTGTATCAAGGGCTTGAATCACTGTGTCTCATCCTTATTACTTTACTCTGGTTGTATTTCATCCACCATATGCTAGCTAGACTAACCTTGAAGGTTGGTAGTTCCCTTTGTAATCTGCCTTGTAAGCTGATGTAATCTTCATTACTCTTAATTTCCCTTGTGATCTTCTGCATCATCCGCAAACATAATTACCAGTCCTTCCGGCATGTTTTTTATGTAAATGAAAAGGAGGAACGGTTTCAGGAGCGAGCCCTGCGGCACAATTCTGGTAACCCCAACCACTACCGAGAAGGCTCCTTTGTCGTGCGTCCTCTGTTTCCTTCCATTAGGGTATTTTTCTGACCTCGAAGGAATCCGCCTCTTATTCCTGCACGATAATCCAACTTTATTACTAACTTCCTATGTGGTTGTGTCATATGATTCATGGCAATTCAGATTCACACTATTCACCCATTCTCCTTTTTGTCTAACACGAAGCTCATTCATAGACGAATGAGAAATTTATTATGCATGAACTTCTTTCTATGAATCCATGCTCTCTCTCTCTCGCTGAAGTAATTGCTCCTTTAAAAGTGGTCATTCATTTGCTTGCTGAATATTTCTTTAGTATCTTACACTACATTCGTCAGTGACACTGGTCTGTATTACACTGCAACTTCCTGATCCCATTTCTTAAAGATATGTACATTTGCCATCTTCCACTCCCTTGGCATTTTACTTTCCTTCAGCAACATTTTGAGCAATATCTCAAGTGACCTCCCACATGCATCTGCACACTTCTTCAGCACGTATGAAGCATATTCATTAGTACCAGTAGCTCTGTACAAGTCAAGGCCACTAGAGCAGTCTGTATATGTTTTTTTCTAGATGTTTCAATGCTTTGCAAGCCCTCCTATCCATATCATGTCAATGGTGTTGAGTTTATAGTGTTTTCCCCTGCTAAAACACCTCTCAACTTATTCATTTCCTGTCTTTGAATTATCCCCTAAAACTCTTCCCGCTGAATCTCTTAGCCTGATTAGCAGCTATTTTGCGGAGAATTCATTCCGGATTAATTCATAGAAAAGTTTTGGGTTATCTTGGGAATTCCTAATATAATCTTTTTAAAGTTTTGCTGTTACCCCCTTTGTGCATATCTTACTATACGCATTCCATGTTGTCTTGTATGTACCTTTCACTCCTGGCTGGCTGTTGCCACGCCTCCATTGTACGCCCCTCGGTTCTTTCCATTTTGACATTTTGTATTAAACTACATTTATCATTTCCAACGTCCGCTATATCTGTAGCCATAGACACCTCGCTATATCTATAGCTATATATACGCCGTTATATTTGTAGCTATACATACCCACCCATGCTCGTACTCCTGCATTCTGTGTCTCAGACACTTCCATAATAATGACCTATATCATAGCTACACAAACACATTTTCCAATTTATATTCTGTGGTGTGTGAGTGTGTGTAGTATATTGTGCTTGACTGTGAAGACATATGCAATCCAGCTGCACTCTAACCACAAAACTTGCCATGCAATCAACAAGACCCAGCAACCTCTCCAAACAGAGTATCAAGCCTGTGTCTCCAGCTGTAGTGGGTATCAGGTAATAATTTATATGTTGCCTATAATCCGTCATATTAAGTAATAAATTATATGTTGCCTATAATCCGTTATATTAAGTAATAATTTTTGATGGGCTGCCTATAATCCGTCATATTAATATCAGTTTCCGGTTTTCTAATTACCGGTCATGTTGGCTATAGAAAAAACATCCAATTAGTTGAACCTGTTCAGTGAGTCGAAATCTTTGAATAATTAACCCGAAATATGACATCATGCCATAAAATATTTGTTAATTACTAGAATACACAGAAAAGCAGAAGACAAGTAATTAGTGGTGCATTAGTGGCCCTAAATAGGAAGTCATTAGTCACCAAATTTTTTTTTGCGGCTAAAATCCTACAGACGCAAGCGGGAAGCATCAGCTCGAATGCGCATGCGTGTGAATTCCTTGTAGCTAAGAAGATAACGTACACTAAACCTGATCATCTCTATGAGAAATTATATCATTCATTGTGGCTACCTGGCTGGCCAGACCTTGACTAGGCCCTGGATGGCTGACGGTCGATCCTTGGCTGGGTGGTGGTCTACCTTAGCAGAGTTGCGGACAACCATGGCTGGTTGATGGTTGAGCCTTGACTGGATGGTGGTCTCCACTGGCAGGACTTGGCCCTGGCTGGCTGGAGGACGACTTCTGCTAGGCTGGGTCCTGTCTAGACTAGCCCCTGGCTAGGCCCAGCCAGAGTCTGCCTTGGATGGGCCTTGGCTGTGCGGCGGTCGACCTTGGCTGTACTACACCGTGGCCACATCTTGCACCTGTCTGACCAATTACAAGATTGTTGCCAACTCAGCTTTAACCTCTAAAAGATATTTCGTAGATACTTGAGAAGGAGCCTGTTAACAATGTCGAACACTCTTTTGAACCCTGAAAATCAGGTTAAATCTAAGTAGCTTTTTCCCAGAATACTGACAACAGCACCGTGACCCCGGCCTTCTTTTGGTGTCAGTACCCAACAATATCGCTCTGGTTGGATCTTACAGGATTCTATGTATCAGATCCTTCAGTAACAGCTCCACCATCTGTATTATGTCCTCAGCTCTCACTGCGGGCGCCTCAGGTGTACTCAGGCGAGAATTGTCACCAGCGACGGCCACAACAATGGTAGTATTGTATTACGAACCTTCCCTCACCATCAGTCAACAGCACACAATCCAATACTGCAAGTCGTGAGTTTTAAAGCATGTGTTAAAGATAACTGAATATAGTATACCATGCGAGTGTACGCCAGTATATTTGATACCTGAAACAGCATTTCATGAGGGCATACGCCTATATTGTAGACTACTGACAACTGCCTACCATGTAAGCGTACGCTTGTATTAAAGAGGCCTGACTACAGTACATCAGGCAAACCTACGCTTGTAGTATACACTTGACTTCAGCACATAGCGCAAGCGGACTCTTGCATTATACACACCTGACATCAGCCGCTAAATACGACAAGGCTTATTTATAAAGGATGTTGCCAGCTTCACACGCCCGGGAGGTCATTCCACAGGACGAGAGCCTTGCTGTGTTATTGACTCATACCACAGGAAGAGACTCCTTCCTGTGTTGTAAAATCACTTTGAAGAATGCTGCCAGCTGTAGGAATGTGTAGGGCCTGAAACCCTGAAAGACCCGAAGAACCCACCACACTCGCCACACCACTCCCGTGGTGTAGTGGTTAGCGTTCCTGACCGTGACGCATTCACGGGCCGCCCAGGGTCGAGCGCATAGGT
>JAYMFT010372934.1:0-37047 GCA_038088735.1 Panulirus argus
TATATTTTTATATATATATATATATATATATATATATATATATATATATATATATATATATATATATATATATATATTGCGATAAAAGACTCTCTGGCTTTTAGTTCTGTACGTGATGGTCCGTTCCGACTGTTGGACAAAATTTATTGTTAGGATATTCCAGATCGTTTGATAGGACGGTTGCATGACTCGCGGTTGGTGGTTAGGAAGATGGTGCCCCGCTATCCGTACCATCTGCTGCACGGGTCACGCGGAACCCTGACTAGTAGTACTGGTCGAACCTGGGGATTGGTAGTTAGTGGAAACGGTAGCCTTACTTGTGGTACCAGTCACTGATCGATGGAGCTGGTAGAGTGTCCAGGAACTTCTGGTCGACAGTAAGAAAGCTGGTGACCGCTACCTATACCATCTGCCGTGGGGGTCAGGTGGAACCACCCCCTTTGTGGCCGGGGGGGGGAGAGGGGTGCCCGCTCACCCCACCATCTGTCGGTTCTCAGCGGCGGCTTCAACAACAACACAACAACTGGTCACCCCGCAACCCATGGTCACCACTGTTCATCTACCAGTCCCCAGTCTCTGTCTGCCACCTTGTTGGTTGTCGTCCCCTCTCAGAACCTACACTTTATTCCATCGTAAACCATTCGATTACATGCAGTGGTCTGTGGGTTTAGCTGTCGGGTCCCCATGGCTTGGGAACGCCTGTGGTAATCCAGTCAAATCAAGGAAATCCTCTGTGTTCGGGAATTCCAGCGATGGGGACGTGTTCATATCTTGATTTTAATTCGTAGGAGTAAGAAATTTTGCGTTAATAAGTTTCTTTTTTTTGTCCGGCGTGTGATATCAAAGTTTTTTTTTTTCCCCCGTCGTGTGTTCCCGGTGGCTGCTATGAAGGACCACCACCTGCCCCCAAGACGCGTTATTTTCAAGGTGATCCGAAGGAATCCTGCGTCGTCATGTTGTGTCATACTGCCACCTCCCCCCTCACCCCCCACCCCACCCGCATCCGCACCTGTTGGTCCGTCCTGCTCCAGGCCGGACGGGGAGCTGCTCTGCCAGCTGGCGGGCGGCCTCGCCTGGTCCACCTGTCTTCACTCAATTTTGTTTTTGGTGTTGGTGTCACGTTACCCTCTGTGTGTGTCAACCTGGCTGGTCCGTCTTTCCTGATGCCGTTGCTTGTTCGTTCTGTGTACAAGTGTGTCATTTACTTTTATTTTTATGTCCCGCCATTTAAGTAACTTTATGCGGTACATTATGTCATTCTTGCGTCTGTCTGTTAGTCTGTCTTTGACTACATTCTTGTCAGGACGTTAACTCAAGAACAATATATGATCAAGACTTCAAGCTTACACCAAAGGTAACCCTTGTGGTGACCCAGTGACTAGATTTAGGAGCTAATGGTTTCATAAATTTGCATATTAATCACAAAGACTTTTTTGCATGTGCAGTAATTCAACTGTGGTGATTGATGGGAAATTTGAAATTCATAAAATTTGTGCCAAAGGCAGATATTTTTTCTTCACTGTTGTTGAGACATGATGCATGACAAAAGTCTCCTGTCATATGACATATGGCATTATAGGTTAGTTCCTGTGGAGGCTTTGGTGTAAGCTGTGAGGCGGACCTGATCACTTGTATGTTTGTCGTGCGAAGCAGGAATGATAGCAGGACATGACACTACAGGAAGTCAGGGTGAATATTTGAGTGAATTATGCTCTAGTGCTGCTCTCCAGAGTGTGTAATACTCAGAAGTAAGTTACAGAAGGCTGGAGACTTATTGTCACATTGATTGTAGGGCGGCAGCAGGGGGAACAAGGCATCGCCACCAACTTGTAAAGGAAAATAATGCAGGAGGACATCACACGGTGGTTTGTTGTCGTGTGAGGCGCCTGTAGTGGAGAGGGGCCCTGACCACAGGCACCTGACCCGCGGCTCGGGTCTTGGGGAGGGACCAGTTACCATGAACCTTGGGAACCAGACAGCTGGCGGAATGTGGTGTGACAGGGACCTGAGACGGTGCGAGGGAAGGAGATATTGTTCCCTGTGACAGGCCTACTGCTGCCCTGACACACACACACACGCACTTTGTTGGCGTTATCTACCATGAGTCAGCACGGGCCTGCCTGGGGTCGAACCCACTTTGTTTCGAATCATGGACGCGGCAGTCGGTCCACAACTAATCCCAGATGTTCATCTTTCCTTTAGGGGTTGTCGATAATTGGGTATCTGGCTTAGGTTGGTTTGTGTGTGTGTGTGTGTGTGTGTACACATAAAGTCACAAATATATAGTGTTAGAGACGAAGTGACACAAATGTAAAACTCTCTCCCCGTAACACGCAAATAGTAATGACACACACCATTTGCTCTTCTTGATCTGTGTAAGTGACTTGCCAGAAGGCATGGACTCCAGCCTGAATATATTTGCAGATGATGCAGAGGAAATGAGCGAAGTGGAAAGCGAGGAGGATTGCGTCAGCTTACAAGGGGACTGAAACAGACTTCCAGGTTGGACTGACACATGGTTGATGAAATTCATCCCTAGTATAATAATGAGGTTGAATTAGAGTGAACAAAGGCCTCTGTATGATCATTATTTAGCAGGAAATAAGCTTCAGGACTCTGTGCGTGAGAAGGACTTGGGAGTCGCATCTTCCCTAACCTGTAGCCAGAGTCCTACATTAGGAGAATAGTAAAGGAGACTATCCGTCTGCTGCCATCAGAATCGTTGTGAAACATATGGATGAGGAAATATTTAGCAAGCAGTTTCAATCCTACGTCAGGCGGCTGAGCAGGCCACCATCCCTGGCTAAGGTCACCTTACACCCGCCAGTTGTGTCTGTTGACGAGACCAGCTGGTAACGCCGGCTCTGTCAACACAAGAAGAGCTCCCCATGAGGAGTGACACATGATGTCTGCAGCATCACGTCAGGACTTCCTGACCTGTGCAGTGGATTGTTGTTATTGGTGTGTGTGTGTGTGTACAGCGTGGGAGTGTCTCCCAGGACACGTTCCTTTGTCTCTCACAGGACAGGAGACATAAGATACACGAGAGATACTATTTGCATATCCTGCAGGGAACTTCAGACACCGTATTTTTATTTTGTATTTTTTCCACATATCCTTTGTTTTATGGTTATGTGGCACTTGAACTGTTTGGGTCGTAGATTAAGGTAACAGTTTACCTCTTTTTTTTTTTTCTGTGGTATGTGTGTGTGTGTGTGTGTGTGTATCAATTACCTTTTATCATCTTTTCATTCTATAATTCAATAGACTTTTGTATATATCTTGACGGCAGGTTCTGTCATTAATGAATAAGTTCTGTACAGCTAAATTCTTGTGTAAGAGGGACACAGATCCGCACAGCAGAATTTATATACTTCGTTACGTTTTCGCAATATGTCAACTGAACCAGTTAGGAAGGATGTGGTCTACTTTACACGGTGGTAGAAGTCTGGCAGCTGTGGTTCACATAAAGCTAAAGTGAACTTAGAAAAAAATGGTAAAATACCAGACTTTATAGAAGAGTTACTGTTAATTTATATACGTTACGTGACATATCGTTTTCGCATATGATTTTTATCTACGGTACTGTGTACTGTGACTCCCACATTCCGAGTCGGGCAATGGGTGGGACCTGAATTGATTATTCGTGGGGTGTGAGAGGTGTAGAGAGAGTTGACCGCCTGCCTCCTATGTTGTACGGGGTGACTAAGAAAGGCAGGGGATGGGAAGGAAATATTCCCCTTCACCTCTCCTGTGTCACCATTGTCTAAACGTAGAAAATAAATTAAATGTCAGACGAGGAGTGACCATCCTGTGTGGGTCAGACGTGGGTTCTCGTGTTCTTTCGCTAAGATGGGGAAGGCAAAAAAATATATACATTTTTTTGGTATGGGGACATTGACGTGGTGAGGACAGAATTTTGGCATCCTGAAGGACTTCTTTCACTCTGAACTTTACAACGGACCCCAGTAACAACGCTGACGCTCTTGCACTAACCAGCAGTTCCCAGGGCGTGTGACGGTCTGTAGTGGCGTAACACACAGCGGTAGTGCCTCTTGTAGGAACAGCTACTACTGGTGCCGCGTGACCCATACAGATAGTGCTGCAACAAGCTTATCTTACCATGTATGAGAGCTTAGTAACGCACTACATTCACTGGTAAAGTCATGCACGCTTGCTCAGTTTTCGTTTAAGTACGTAATTGTAAACACTGCTCAGCACTGGCGTTAACTTAAAGCCTCAATATACATTCAGCACAGATGAGCCTCAAGCCACCAGTATGGCCTTGACTTGCGTTTATCTGTGACGCGCCGTACGCGGGCAACGTCCCATTGCTCCATCGAGCGTAAACATTAAGTTAACATGAGCCCTGGCAGAGTCTCCTCTTGAGTTAGGTCGGTCGCAACACTTAACCTCCCAAGTGTCGTCAGTGACCAGAATAAACGTATCAGGTCTGGTCCTTTATCTAGGCTCTGCCCTGTCATTAGCCAGTAAGAAAACGGATGTGTAAGGCAGCGCGTGATCTCATTGGCTAGCGGCGTCCCCACGTGGCGGCCAGACGCGCGCGCCTGGAGGCACCCGCCGTGTGGGCAGAGGAGGCAGCGGGAGATGTGGTACTTCACCTGACGAAACCGTTTTGCCCCAGTCGACCCAGCGGCGCCCCCCCCCCCCTTCCCCCTCCCCATCTCTCTCTAACCGTAAATGAGTCGGAAGAAAGAATTCCAAACTTACATAATAAAGAGTTTTAAAACATCTCGTTGGATTGATACTTACTGGGCATAGAAATCTCCAATGGTAACCTAACTGGGTGGGAGAAACGACGACTCGGATGGGTTTGATCAGATGTTTGTGTTATACTGACTGCAGATGTTTTCTGAAATGTTGGAGAAATTCGTTCTCACTGACTTCCCGCCCCGCGCCCCACGCCTTACCTTCGTATCTGTAACATGATGGATAGCCACTAATTAGTCAGCAGTCACGCGTCATACGCCAAATAGATGTGCACTTCCTTGTGATTGTCGTCATCATGAGTTTCCCAGGTGTCCTCCCCTACCCGCTGAATGGAGTGACCCGGGTCGGGAGGGAGACCACAGTTTATAGCGGTCTCCACCACTTCCTCCTTCACCATCACTCCTCCTCCAACACCACTGCTTGTGATACAATCCTATTACCTTCTCCAACGCTGCGTGTAATGCGTTACTCTCACAGCCCACGCTGCTTCTATGGTTCTCTCGACCAACACCGCTTGTAGTTCACTGTTCCTTTCTCCACGACGTCTGCTTGCATCCTCTTGCTTGCGCCTCTACCAATTACCCTTTTGTTACAGTCTTTCCTCGGCCGACCAACACTGTTTGCGGTACAACGGTTCGTCCTTGACCAAAACAACTTCTGATGCTCTCCTCTATCTCTCGATCACCAACACCGCTTGTAATACGCTGTGAACTTCACCACCAACACTGCTGGTATTGCATTGCTTCTTACTCCACCACAACTGTTTGCACATTGATGCATCTGCCACAGCAATGAGAGGGTGCGTCACTACCTCTCTACCTCAGCTCAGCAACACCGTCACAACTGGTCACGTCACAAAGTCTCCCGAACATTACCACCACCAACGTAAATGGGAGCGTCACATAGACTCCCGTGCATTACTACTGTCACAACTGGTCACATCACATCACAACTGATTGCGTGACCCTACCTGCGCCTCTGCACTTGTGTTGTTCAAGTCGCTCCAAGAAGAGGATCAGTTCATAGTTAAGTTTGCTTTGTTCATTACCTTTTCATGTGATGATGTTTTGTGGTTGGGTGAATACTTGTGGTACTGTACGGGGAAGGAGTTCTACACTGGTGGGACCCCATCTCTTGAACGTTCTCTACTGTCGTACAACTTTTTCAACTCCTGTATGCCTTCAGCAGTCACAGTTTCCTTATGCAGAGTATTCCATTCATTCACCATGCTATTGCTGTCAGAGTACTTCTTCACATCTTCTGAAACAAGTTTCTTGCTTATTTTCATGTTATGCTCTTAGTCGTTCTGTCCCGACGTCTTACGAAGAACTGTTCACTGTTGACGTCATTAAGCTGGTGGAAAACAATAAAAGTTGTGATCAGGTCATTACCTACTCATCTTTCTTCCAGGATTGGAATTTTTATGGCCTTTTACCTCAGACTCTAACTCACTTTTCTTATTTCTGATACCATCTTTGTTCTCCTCCTCTGGACCTTCTCTATTAGTTCTTTGTGGTTCTTAAAGTGCTATAACCAAACCTGAGAAGCGTAATATTGCTTTGGCCTTATATAGGATGCGGAGAGCTTGCTGAGTATTTTCTTAACCCATGAACTTCACTGTAGTTCTTATACTCTCCAGTAGACAGTTTTTGTGTGTGCTGTGTACGTATGTGTTTGTGCGTGCTTTTGTGTATGTTTGCATTTTCGTATTTGTGTATGCGCGCAGATCTACTTGTGTGTGATGATTAGTGAGAGAGTCAGTTTGTGGTGGTTTGATATGAGGTAATACCTTTGTGTATAAGGCTCACACGCGCTTAGAACATGGAGGGAACACCCGTAGACCACTCCCCTGGTCTCTCCTCCGCCCTCCACACACAACCTCCCTCACACATCCTCCAGTTGTCCGTATTACACCCTGGACATGAGCTCACCATATCTTCACGAGACACCGAGCATGCCTCCGCGATGTACACTCCTCGTCTCCCATATACACTACTCGAAAACCCCTTCAGACTTTGTATAGTTTGCGACACCTTTCATGTACCGCAAGGGACAGGGAGAAGGTCCATCACATCGTTACAGATGGATGGTTGAACTGACGGACTGACAGACATTTGGCCAGATTAGAAAGTATCATAGAGTCCCATGGATAGATAGATTTTCCAGTGGTGGGATAAGACAACTGTAGTAACATATACACCTGCAGGAGACTATACAGTAACATACACACCTGCAGGAGACTATACAGTAACATATACACCTGCAGGAGACTATACAGTAACATATACACCTGCAGGAGACTATACAGTAACATATACACCTGCAGGAGATTATACAGTAACATATACACCTTCAGGAAACTGTACAGTAACATACACACCTGAAGGAGACTATACAGTAACATACACACCTGCAGGAGACTATATAGTAACATGTACACCTGCAGGAGACTATACAGTAACATATTCACCTTCAGGAGACTATACAATAACATACACACCTGCAAGAGACTATACAGTAACATACACACCTGTAGGAGACTATATAGTAACATATACACCTGCAGGAGACTATACAGTATCATACACACCTGCAGGAGACTATATAGTAACATATACACCTGCAGGAGTCTATACAGTATCATACACACCTGAAGGAGACTATACAGTAACATACACACCTGCAGGAAACTATACAGTAACATATAACTGCGGGAGTCTATGCAGTGACATATACACCTCCAGGAAGTGCAAAACTAACCAGAAATAAAAAGTTTATGTTTTGTCCATTTGAAGGAAGAATCAGATCCTGGAGTAAAAAAGGATTCTTTTTTTTTTTTTAACGACAGAGGCTCCAGTCACGGACGAAAGTAGAAATCATGGCCGGGCCCTCATTGAAATTTAGAGAGGTTAGTGAAAGGGAGAAAAAAAGAGAAGGGAAGGTATTTAAGAATTTTAGAGGAAATGAAAAACCTGTCTTTTAAAATGTGTCAGGTCATAGTTATTGGGAAAGACATGAGCGGGTAGAGAGTTCCAAAGCTGCGAGGTGTAAGGAAAGAAACAGTTATCAAAACGGCCACACAGTGACCTTGTGACACAGCAGCTTTGCTCTCCGGAGCAAAAACCAAAGTACAGAAGAGGGAAAGGAGACCAGCATTGCGGCGTAGGGCAGGTGGGTCAGATTTTGAAGTTATCCTGGAGGAGTTTATAAGTCGCACTGCTTTCGACTCAACTCGTCAGGTTAAGGATGCAAAGCTAGAACCACCCCAGATATGAGAACAGTACTTCATACATGGACGGATCAATCCTTTATATAAACGGAGCAACTGCTCGGAAGAAAAGAATTTTCGACATCTAAACAGGACTCCCAGTTTCTTAGAGGCAGACGTAGCTATTTCCGTAATGTGGGGTTTCCAAGATAGGGTGGATGTTCAGTGAGTCAAGAGGTGAAATTACTGAACCGTCAAAGGAGCGAGGAATGTTGCGAGGAATCTTCGACAGAGAGATGGCAGAGACTGGGTCTTGCAGGCATTAGACTTTAACCAGATTTCGTGTACCTCGCTGAAATATTTACAACAGGAAGTCAGAAAATCTGAGTAAATGAGACGAGTAGAACTGAACAATCTTAGTTCTGATTTGTTACATGAAAACTGATCACCGGGAAATGAAATCATAAAACTTCATTATAGATGTAGATAATGATTACAGTTGTGAACCTTGTGTGTCTCTCCCTGTGAGGCGAGAGACTTCCGCCAGGGAAGCAAAGGTCACTGTATCACGACGTGTACTGGGTTTCTTACTGGGTTGGCAACACTGTATACGCGTTTGTCCACCGGGCAAGTAAAAGAAAATCTTTTCCGTACCGTACCTTACCTTACCTTAACTGTTTGTACCGTATCTTTCGGTACCATACCTTACCTTACAGTCTCCTTATTTTGGTTTTATGGGTCCATTTCTACCCTCACTGCTCGGTCCAGGAGCTGCATTCCTCTTGCCATGATCAGCCCAGACTGTTAGTGGCCGTAGCCTGCAGGCCTACACAGCCTGGGTGATCAGGTCCCTCCCCCAAGTGGCTACTCGCTCCCTTCCCCAACACACAAGCGGATCTACTGACTTTTTCAGGTACTAGACCGGCCGGCCTCGGGATTCGAACGGTGGAAATATTTCGTTCGCGTCTCTCCCTCTTGTGTCCATAATATTCTTTCCAAGAGTCGGCCGCCATGGTCGTCCCTCCAGCGAGGAGCTGGTGTGGCGTGTAGAGTGGAGGCTTGACCTTCCGTAATATACAGGTGCGCATGATGATCGTTTCTCCCGCCTGTGTTCCAGAATCAAGTTCCAGTCACTCCGACCGAGTGTTGATATTAGTAAGTTATTGTGGAGCGTGACCTTACTTGTGTAGCTCGGGCAGCCTTGACGACATGAGTATGCGATATTACTCAACAGTCTCGTTTGGGAAGTCGAAGTAAATGATTCTTTTCCAGGTGTCATGGTTGTGGTTGTGGAGGGTGGCAGGGTCCGGGCCACCGCCTGCACACGGCTGGTGGCTGAGGTGTTCTTTCCGTTCAGGGTAAAGTCATCTAAGATCATTTTTATTGTTTCAGTATTTACGTTCCTTTCTCTTCCTTGTTACATCAAGGATTGTTTGTTTATTTCTTTTTCTCCGAAAGTTTTTTGCTGTCGCACTTTCCTCTTGTAGTGAAGGACTACCATAGTTTCCTCCCATAGCAGAGGACTATCATAGTTTCCTCCCGTAGTGAAAGACTTCAGACTTCTCTGCAGTGAAGATTTGCTCAGTAAATGTTTAGGAAATCAAAAGGAACAGTTCTTGCTTTCATCTGTCTCTATTTTATATTCGTATACCATCCTCATCTTTCAGCTGTTCACTCTCACACCCAGAACTCACATTTTTGAAGGTGAATATAATCTTTGGAGTTGTCAGGGAGCGCCGGCAGCCGTCGACACCCGACAGATGTTTGCATGGTACGTCCGGGTCTCATGGCCTCCCCAGGTCCTCCTGATGTTTGCATGGTACGTCTGGGTCCCATGGCCTCCCCAGGTCCTCGTGGGTTCAATGGCACGCCTCACAGCACTGAGAACAGGGGAGGTAGCCGCAGGTCCTGTGTTTTCTTAGGTTATCTGTGATCAGAGAACTGACGACTGGACGGAGATATCCAAAGCAGAATACAAAGACGACTCTAAACTGAGACGCGTTATGACCAGGGCTTAAAGCATTAGTTGATTAAAAGACTTTTTCTGTAATGCAGTATGTGGAATACAGTAAGTTGAGAGAGAGACCTTGTCAGGTTCAACATGTTTCATACTGTAATTTATGAGAGATAGTTCATGTACAGCGTTGATAGAGCGCTGAGGAACATGGGCCCCACGGCAGTGAAGCAGGATGGGAGGTGTGTCTCAGTGATGATAGAGCCCCTCGCATGGACCCAGGCACATGCTACGAGGGGGCTGTGGGGGTCACTGTCACACACACACACACACACACGGCCTTCCTCTCGCACACCAGGAAGTAGAAAAACTTGATCTTTACGACCCGATTTTCCTGGCGAGAAGCCTATGTTGACACCACACTGCTAGCGACACATGTGACACAGTTTTGCCATAGTGAAGAGCCTGGACAGAGATATATTACACCGTTTTCTTCGTACGAAGCTTGAGGACATACGATCATTCTGCTGTGTGAAAAGTTTGTGTATATTATTATCTGTGACACCATCCTGTTTAATGAGGTAATGTTGCCGGGATCATATGTGAGAGTGGAGTGTCTGTCTTACTGAGCCAGTCGTGCGGGTAATGATTAACAGTGTTATTTACTGGAGCTTCGAATGTTGATTTGCTGCGGGAGTCGGGCGGGCAGGTGGGCGATAGGGAATTCATTTGCGGTGCCGAAAGCCGGTGCAGTGAAGACCTCATCGTGGTCCATCACTGGAGAGCGGTACGTACCTGACTGGCCACTGCACCGCCCCCCTCCCCCCGGGCGGTACATTGGCCACTGCACCGTCGATCACTCCGCCTGCGGGCGGTACACTGGCCGACGGTAGGGAGCGGGCCGGTCCCCGCCACGCTGATGCGGTACAGAGAGTCTTGGTCGCACTCTAGTCGGAGAGTAAGAGCTTGGTGGCTGTAGAACCTGGGGGGCGGTAGAGCCTGGGGTTGATAGAGCCTTGTTGGCAGTGGCAGCTGGGGGCGGTAGAGCCTTGGTGGCGGCAGAGCCGGAAATGGTAGAGTCTTTTTGGTCGCAGACCCCGGGGTGGTAGAGAGCCTCGGAGGTGGTAGAGATGCCATAGAAGGCCCGGCCGGCCCCCCCAGGTTCCCAGCAGGCCCAGGAGCCAGGCAGATGTGGTCCCGGATTAAGATGGCTCGGCTCTCGCCGGTAATTTAGATGATGAAAACCTCTGGCAGGACACAGGAAACTGGCCGTCTTAAGATGGGTATTTGTGGGGGTCCCGTTACCGGCCGTTGCCCCTCCCGGCAGCCGGCCTGGCTGACTGGCTGGGACCAGCACCCTCACACACCCTGAGGAGTGTTGGTACTGGTGGGGTTGTGCCACTGGTGGGTACTGGTGAGGTTGTGCCACTGGTGGCTACTGGTGAGGTTGTGCCACTGATGGCTACTGGTGAGGTTGTGCCACTGATGGCTACTGGTGAGGTTGTGTCCATAGTGGGTACTGGTGAAATTGTGCCACTGGTGGGTACTGATGAGGTTGTCCCCCTGGTGGCTACTGGTGAGGTTGTGCCACTGGTGGGCATTGGTGAGGTCGTACAAAGGGACCATAACAGAGAATGTACTTAACTGCTGTGGCAGCCCTTCTTTCGTCCACTTTTCCTGTTCCGTGTCGTCGCCTGGCCTTTCCCTGGACGTGGTAAGCATCAGTGGTCAGTGTCATGGCCACACGGGGAACACAGGCAGGTCTTGCAGCACCTGATGCTGGCTTACCACCACACGATGGACACATTACTGGGAGTCAGGAACGGCTGGGACCCTGCCTGCCTGCCTGCTGGTCGGTCTAATGGCTTTAGCATCCTTGCTTGTCTGCTTCGTCGTTTCCTTCTGTACCGTCAGGTTGCCTGCTGGATGTTATCTTGTTTGTCTTCATGATTGTTTGCTCATGCGTCTGCCTTCATGTGTCGTCCCTTGCTGCCTGCATATCTTCCTGTCTGGTTGGCCAGTACCCGCCTGAGTGTTTGTCTGTAGGTGAGTGGCCAGCCATCTCTCAGCTTGCCCGTGTGCGTGCCACTGCCCGTCCGGGAGTAAGTTCATGACCTCACGTACCGTTCCGTTCCTCTCCGTCTTGAGTGTTCAGGGGAGGAAGCCTGATAAATGATCGGGTTGGGTGGTGCGTGGATAGCCAGGGACGCCAGGCCTGGTGTTGAGCCGAGGGGAGTGTGTGTGTGGCTCAAGTCGCCTGGCGGGTGATGAAGTTCTCGACTTGCACCATTTTTGGCATAGTGGGGTGTTGTAGGGAGGGAGGGAGAGAGCGCTCCTGATGACTAGCATGTACTTAGCATCAGTTGTCGCTCAGGCTTCTCATGTTACCAACCCAAGCAGGGTGGGTTCTGCCTCTGGTGTTGACCTGCAGGTGAAAACTGCTTCAAGGGCGCCTCACTACTGTCTTCTTACATCAGGCGTCCAGTTATGTAGTGGGCGGCGGCTTTTACTGCACCGTCAGCAGTCGAACTTTGGTATATTGCATGTGCTCTTCGTGTACACTGTCCCTCCCAAAAGCGCCTTCTCTATCCTTTCTTGCATATTTTTAACACATTGTGCACTGGGGGCCCTGTGTCCTCTTAATCGTTCTGGACTCATCCCTCATCTGTGCCTGACGTAGATTGTTCGTGATGATCACCAACACCGATGAAGTTAGTCCCCCCATGCGTTGGGACGCCCTTCTACACCCTGCCACATCACACCACAGAAGACCGCCGAGTCGCCGCGACAGTTTACACATGTCATTAACACCAATGAACTCGCTCGACCACCGCACGAAGCGTCGCGTAACTTGTTTTATATCACATAAGTCACCCGTCGATCCCCTGAAGGACTGTGTAACCGCATCGGACGAAACCTCTGCTTACACGTCCGAACTAATTATGTGTCGAGTTGTTTACATACTTATTGACAAAGACACTAAGCTCTGCAAGAGGGACCGGACCGTCTTCATTGTCATGGCGGAACTGGAGTCGTGGCTGTCTGTCTTCCTGCTGAACTAAAGCGCAAAATCTTTGCTGAACGAACATCAAGATCGAGCGGAACTAACTAATGCGAAGATGGACGGTGAGGACCACAGCAGCAGGGTTGCGGCCTGGCCTCCTGCTGAGGTAAGCAGTCCGTCCCTGGATCTTCCTACCCTTGAAGACTGACCACCGTCGGACCTTCGTGGACTCCCTGAATGACTTCCGGCCACAACCAGTAGATGATTCTCTAATTCCACTGTCATCACTCGCTGTCATGGTTATTATACCTATGACACTGGCTGGCGCTCTCTCTCTCTCTGTTGTGTACGGCGTCCCTGTGGCTGGGAATAAGCTTGCTGTACTGGTTCTAGTCGCGTCTACTAACCGGGGTTAATATATAATTCTTGGGTAATTGTTTTATGTGAAGTAAATCATTTATTAACTTAATTTGTCGGTAAACAGTGGTGTCAGCGTTAACAGTAACTCTCCCAGCTACACAGTAATGTAGGACTCCCGGAAAAGCCGCCAGAACTGGACCCTCCCCGACCTCGCCACCAGCAACCAAACCTAGACCGTAGTTGTGGACATCAGTCTCCCCTCTAATCACGACCCTTCCTTGGTGTCTAACGAGGCCCCAGCCCTCTCCAGGTTGGATAATAAACTGCAGGAACACCTCGCCATCGTCCTCCGGGAGCCGGCAGCAGACGCGCGTACGTTCTCTGTAGACTCCAGACACTTGGATTCTCCTGCCCCCGAATTCTCTACTCTGTTCGTCACCGTGACCTCCTACCATCAGAAATCCCTCGTCCCGGAGTTGCAATTCGGCATTACAATCACGTTGAGCCCATACGATCTCATGCGGTCCGTTACAAAGACTGTGAGCAGTTTAAGTTGTTTTAAGTGTCTATAGTGTATTATCTGTGATATTTTCAAGTTCTGGCTGCATTTTTACTCATTGCTCTTGTTTCTTCTTCTTTATTATTCATTTTATTATTATACACAGGAGACGCGTGTGACTAAAGGACACATTACAGTAACGTATGGTTGACAAATCTGTGTTATAACAGGCCAGGTGAAGTGAGGTGACCCTAGGGAGTGGGTGGTGGAGGGGGGGGGGCAGCAGGGGACCACAGTGGGCGCGGGGGGGGGGGTGGGGAGGAGCGGCAAGGTCCAGAAGCAACTGGGTGAACATCGGAGCCTCACGGACAAGAGGGAAGAAAGGTGCGGAAGGGAGTTTAGGAGGAGCAAAAGTTGAGGGATATTGATGGATAGGTTAATGGACCAGTTACCGGAGAAGTTAACTCGTGAACTGGACCAGTTAATGTTGCACTATGCAACATGTTTTTGAATTTTCTTTTGCTTCACTTGTATCATGTGTTTGTGTGTCTGTCTTGTAACATAGATTCGTTTTCAATTTGTAATGAATCTGGGATGAATGTGGTTGGTACATTTCTGGATCGTAATTTTTCGCTCTTTTTTGTATCGTGCTGACACGTTTATTTTTTCAACAAGTACAGTTATTTACAGGTACTCGATGGATGAGTCAGGTGTTGTGTTTTGAATATTAAATGATACTTTTCCGCTTCGTGTTTCTCTCTATAGCTGAAGGGAAATGATGTCAACAGTTTATTATAACATAAACGACGTCTTGCCAGCGTTGTCGTGCTGTCGCGGTGATATTGACTGAGATGGACGACTTTGGCGGCCATCTCTCAGCCCGGGTAACTGGCCTCAGCTGTAGTGCCTTGGCTAAGGAGGCTGAGGACACCACGGGCCAGTCAGGCCATGACTGTGTGGTGCCCGACTGGCCGTGTGTGTGATGGGGTCACGGCGTGGCAGACTAATGGCTGGCTGGTGATCATGGTGGACATCGCAGCCCCTGTGTGCGGGTTAGGTTGGCGTATTGTGAGACGACCGTTATAATGGGTGTTGTGCTGGTTGTGGCTGTTGTGAGCAAAGTGTGGGCGTGGTAAGGCTGGTGGGTGGGCTGGATAGGGGGGGTGGGAGGGGGGGGGGTAAGTCTGATAATCATCACGGCTCATATCAGCGTGGTAAAGGAATTCAACTACAGGGAACGGCTGAGATCACTGAGGCTGTACTTCCTTGACAGCAGGAGAGAGAGATGTATCAACTATACGTGGACAGTCCTAGAATGTATGTAGACCCCAGCTGGACGATCAGAGCTAACTTCTTACGACAGGTTATGGAGGACTCATTAAAATACTCCCTTTTGAAATCCAAAGGTGCGATGTTCACAAAAGAAAGAACACCTTAAACATCCGAGGCTCGAGATTCCTCAGTACTTCTCCTGCAATCAAAGCAAACATCATAGAGTGCGCAGTGGAAAAGTTTAAAAGCTCTCTGGGTCAGTATTTACAGAGTTCACCAGACCAGCCTGTGGACTGAGGGGGCTACTAGGGCCTGTGGGCCGTGGCTTCGAACGGCTTGGTCGACCAACGATCCGACCCAACCCGGAGTGTGGGGGTACAAGGCCCCCGAAGAGTTATACGGATTTTCATCCGGAGTGGTAGGCGTGGCGTGGGTTGCATTGTCGTGCTGCCGAGAGAGGGAGAGAGAGAGAGAGAGAGAGAGAGAGGACAATCCTGCTGTGGGCGAATTAATCCTTAAAATAAACCCCCGGAGGAGAGGGAAACACAGGGAGGCTGGTGGAGGTGCAGGTGGCTGGCGAGTGGAGGGGTCGGTCAGTAAAGTGGGCTGCAGGGTGGAGAATTTTAAGTAAGAGCGCACTGGACAAGCGCCTACAAAGTGTACCAGACCAGCCAGGCTGTAGGGGGGCGGGCAATGTAGGCCCGAGGGCTGCGGTTTCCAACACCTTAGTCGACCCATCCCAGTAGCCCGGGTGCAGCCCGGGCTGTGGGGCTGAAGACCCAAGAACGCTAGGTATCCACGAGCCTGGGCTACTGTGGTGGTGCAAGAGACAGGTAGAGTTGTACGCTGTTGAAATGAAGAAAACTGCATGTTGGAGAGGGGATGACCTGGAGTGGGTAAAATTCAGAGCAAGAGAACGTGAAGAATAGGCGACGCTAGGGTGAAGCTGGGGAGGGAGTAAGTTGGGAGATTCTGGGAGAGGAGGAGGAGGAGGAGGTTGATTCAGATGAGCCAGGCGGGAGAGGGAGGGCTGAGCTGATCACATAACGTCATGGGAACCACACACACAACACGGGGTCATTACAATGATCCATCAGTCACTGTCGTACTATCATGAACAGCCACAAGCCACTGTAACGAACGATGTCATAGTTTTTTGCGTACAGTGTAACGAACCGAGAAAATAAATGAATAAAAACAGAATCTGTTCCAGGTATAGTTCATCGCTTTAATGCTTTAACAGTAATTCTATCACGCAACACTACTGCCGCCACGCAGTTTGCCTTTATTAGAATTTCACAGAGTCCAGGCCAGGCCAGGGTTGGCAGATGACTGTCACGAGAGGTGAGGAGCGCGGGGCCAGCAGGCCAGACCAGCCTGCCCTCACTGCTTGACGTCACACATGTGATCAATAACAACAGACATGGCAGGTCATCCGTGCCAAGTTGTTCATGGGCGGGCGTTCTGCACTCGTGGGGCCGCATCTCTTGGACGTTCTCTATCATCGAACAACTTGTAAACTTCTGTATGCTGTCCACATGCACAAATTCATCAATCAGCTCATTCCATTCATCCACCACTCTTATTCTATAAAAGTACCTAACATCTTTACTAAGAGGTAATGGCCTCTGATTATTCTGCATTTGCATCTTTCGAAGAACTGTTTACTGTTGGCGCCTTCACTCTTCTCATAACTGTCTTTAGTTTTGGTAATATTTTTGTTGCTCACCTCTGGACTTCCGCAATTTGCCTTAAGTTTGGTGACCACACTTAAGAACCATATTCTAGTTTTGGTCTGTCTTAGGTTGTGAACAGTTTTCTGGATATTTCCTTATCTGTTTACTAGAATTCGATTCTGATATTTGTCATCAGACTGTTTTCCTACCTTACAGATTTCGTAAAGTTGGAATAGTGGGACTGTTGCATCAGGTTAAGTACAATGTTGGCTCGTAAATCCCCATCACACAGGTTCCTACGGGTTATTCTCTACAATATGATACACATATTGAGGCGTTCTTTCATTATGGCCCATCCTCGTTACCTTACATTTATCAGACCAACTTTGAAGTCTGTCTAGATCCCCTTGTAAATTGATGCAACCTTCCCCACTCTTTACTTCCCACCTGACCTAGTCATCATCAGCAATTATATTCGCGAGGGAGATCCATCCTAAGAGCAGGTCATATCAGCCCCTGTGGTTCTAGTATGCCCAGTGACATGCCGATACAGGAAATGTTCCTTTTACTGTCAAAACTTGCGTCTCCCAGAGTCTGTTTTCATGAGGCTCTAAATCCTCATGGCCTTCCTGTTTATAAGTGTATATCCAATTATTAGAACTCTGAATAGTTCGAATTTCCCTTTTTCATGTAGCATTATGATTGTTCCCTCCCGTCCAGCTGTATCAAGTTTTTATGTCCCTAATTCGACCTCTCTCACCGCACTCCTCGTGTGTCTGCATTATTCTCAATCAGACATTCCTGTCACTAACATTCCTGACGTCCTCTGAAGTATTGGCAGCGTTGCTCTGTCCTCTACCCTCTTTTGATGCCTCGCAGTGTTCACATCTCAGAGGTGTTCCCAATTTCTCGCTTCCTTCCCTCACTCTTGTCTTTTGACCTCCTCCATGCCTGGAAGTGTCTCAGCCTCCTGTAAATATTACCTCCTAGCGTCAGTCAACACCTTCTGGTGTCGCTACCCAACCCAACCCTAGGATTTGCTCGTGTTCCCCGCCGGCTGTGATAATCAGCAGGCTCTGATCTCCTTGGTATTGGCATTTCCTTTTGTTGTTCCACCTCAGGGACACCCAGTGAAGGTCCTTCTGACCTTTTCCTCAGATGATTTCCATTTATTCCTCTGATTATTGCGGTCATTTTGAATTCTTTCAAGTGATAAGCTTGTATTATCACGACCTTTGATTCTATATCCTAACTCCCTAATTTATTTGTCCATCTTATGACACTTTTCATTATCTCTGATTTCAAATTCCTCAGATTCTTAATTTCTTCGTACTGTTGGAGCAACATCTGGTCTTGTTTCTCTATAACTGCCGTTGATATTCCCAGCCTCATGCTCCGTATCATTCATCCTTCAGTTCTTATTTGATTCTTTGTCCTGTCTTTCAGTACGACCTCACAAATCCCAATCCTCCATCGTCCTCCTCCCAACAGACCTGGTTACAGCTACATGGTCCTGGTAGGCTACCTTGCCTGAATATAACTTGGCTCCGGGCGTATGCTAAATAAGCACCCAGTTTCTAGTTTAACCCTAAAGGTGACGAATATCCTCACGCAGACTTTCAAAACAACTTTGTTTGCATATACTTAAGCTTGCAGATGTTTAATCTCAAGCTCGCGAATCAAAAGAATTCATAATTTAACCAGGAAAAATTTTGAATGCATGGCAATTAAGCAGAGTTGCCTGAAATGATATATTTTTTATTCATTATTATAATCAACTGCTTTTTTGTTTTATACAGTCACAGTTATTCATATTATCTCGTACTTCACAAGTTTTTAATCATAGAACATTAGACTATTTCAACCTTTTCTACCTGACGCCTCTCATAAGTGCTGATTTCCTCACGTCTTTGTACACCTTACTCTGCCGCTGTGAGGTGGTACTGCGGGCCCCTAATGGCATCTGATCCCTGACCTTGTACCTGCCGTAGTGCTGAAGGGGCTGTAGTGTGTGTGTGTGTTTGTGAGGTTACCTATTTGTTCTGTATGGGGAGGGAGGTTTACATTCGTGGGGCCCCATCTCTTGAACATAACCCTTCTTTACCGTATGTTGAGGCAGGAGGTAGAGAACTCGCCTCTTGTCATAGCACTCTCGCTCTTTTGAGCCTCTCTTTCACCCATATAACCGGTGCAGGGGAGACAGGGGGAGTGCTGTCCCGTGTATTTATCTTTGAATGTTTCTGATAAGTCCTGGCCTCGATTAGGACCCTTTCCAGTGACCAGAGCCATTGAATTAAAAGGAAAGAGAATGTTGTTCACAACGTAACAACAGACTGTTATCTCCTAAGACAGACAGACAGACAGACAGACAGACAGACAGACAGACAGACAGACAGACACACACACACACACACACACACACACAAGCAAACGCAAACACGCATACATTTTCCCCCCACCAACCACCTCTCCCCTCCCCCCACGCCTCCCCATTCCTTTCATCCCTACATGATGTGCAACATGATGTGTTGGGGAGGGGGTGGCACGTGCATTATACAATGCACACGACAGCTGGAGTGGAGATCTGGGCGAATAATGTCGCTCTTCTGCAGCTCCTAGCGATGCCTCGATACGCGGGAAACGGCGAACAAGTTTCACAAAAAGAAAAATTATAGATATAAAAGATTGATATGTTTTGTGCGTGTGGGTATAAAAAGTTATACAGACGATACAGCGTTAGGAACCACCTGTGTCCTGCAGGTCACAGTGCTCAGGTCACACCATTGCCAAAAATTAATGTTTCTCAAAAGAAAACGGACGCCATACATCGAGGCGCCAGCGTTACAATAGTACCATATTCACGTGAATTCGTTCATTTGGTCCTCACGTGACAAAGCTGATGTGCACATTATTTTCTAAAGCTTAGCAGAATCGCTAATCTTTCCTGTGTACTGAATATTGTACACCCGGACAGTATCTTACATTCTGGAATATAATGCTCAAGTGTATTGCAGTTCACTCTAAAAACTAACCTTCATAACAACGAATAATGTGTTCAGTGTGGAGGTGTAAGCTGGATGTGGCACTCCAGGCCCAGTACACAAGACACCCTTCACATACTTCCCGCGGGGAAAGAAAAGAATAGAAAAGAAAACTGAAAAGAAATTCTCACAGTGGGGGATTCGTCCATGATGCAGATGGGTCTGGCTGACCGACCTTAGGGTTGCGACCAGACTGACCGACCCCTGGGGCGGCGGCGACCAGGGCGGGGTAGACCACTGGCTTGGCTGGGGTAGTGGGGTAGGGTAGGGGAGGGGAGGGGGCTTCAAGCCCTGTTATCCGGAAGGTCAGACTCACCATACCCACCCGCCCACCCTCCATCCCTACCCCATCTAACCCACCCTCACACACACACACACGAGGAATAAGGGAAGGGAAGGGGGGGGGGGGGACACAGCGCCTCTGTGTGGGCCGGATCCTGGTGCTGGGGTGACCTCATTGCCTACGTCATGTCTGGCTCCTCATCCCTCACGGTTACTGGTTTTGGAATGACGTCATTGTTTGTATGTCTGGCGCCTCATAGTGCTGGAATGACGTCTTGCCTGCCTCATATGTAGCCCCTCATACCTCACAGTTTCTTCGACAATAAACACGCTTACCTCCTTGTTGCCGCCTCGTCTGGTAACCCCCTAGGTATGGCAAGAGTAAGGCAGGTCTCCTCTCCCTTCTGTGATGAAGTCGCTCTCACCACCAGCATTAGACACCTGGTCCTCTGTCAGTATCTCATCAAGCACCTGACATCAATCTCGTATGACCTTTCGGGACCTTTCAGGTCATAGGCCAGGTACCCGATTAGGTGGCTGATCCTGACCTTCACAGCGAGACGCCTACCCACCCACCCACCCGCCAACGATCTTCTGTAATCCTCCAGGGACCCAACTTAATGACTCACCTGCCTCACTAGTACCATTGCTGCCCACGGGCGTATATAGGTTACTCGATCTGCTATTAATCAGTCTTGGACCAATTGGCTGACTCGGTAAAGAAGTTCGTCTAACCAATCCAGTGGCTCTCGGACACAGTGGCTTGCCCTACGCCAAGAAACGTTTACCTTGTCACCGCTTGATCATCAGCTTCCAGTAGGAGCTCTGAGATGCCTCGTCTTTCACGGCCATCTCCGGTAAGACCCCCGTCGGACGTCGCTAGCGCCCTTCTTTTGCTGCAGCCTCAGCTGTGGGACCTAATGCCACGCCATCTGAAGCGCAAAGCAAAAAACTTCGGCATTAGATTAACATCATGGCAACGTCTCCTTCCTTCCACAGAAGCTCCCTGAGACCCGGCATCCACGGTACGCCTGCCTCAGCACTTCCCGTGTACCCCTCGTCGTCGTCACATGAACCCTGCCGACATCATCTCACTTCGCCTAAACTCACCTCATCGTACCCAGTTCTGCACCATTTATAACAGTTTGTCCAGACCAACATCACCTCTGGACAGCCAATCAACCAATACACTGATAACAACGTTCTCTGATGCCACTCGGTCCAAGCACTATGATAGCCGGAGAAGTTAGACACATAAGAATGCCAGGAAAAAAAAAATAAACTGCTGAAGTATATTTATATAATGCTCATACAGCTGTAGTGCATTCATAACCGGTTGGGATTCTAGCTCCAATGTATTTTCTTCAGCTGCTGTGACCCCAGGTATCTATAAAATATTTAGCATATTGTCCCATCATCCTTTGCGATGGACTGCAGGTGAAGGCTCCTCCGCATTAGGTTTATCTGCCCAGCGTGCACAGGGGTGCTTTGTTACTGGCTCCAGGCAAGGTTCTTGTATCAGTGTATGTGTGTGTGACCCAAGATCTGTTCCTTCCACAGTCACCTTCATCGCTGGCAACCTAAGATAACCCAAGACCCTACGAGCTCATGTCTGACAATGTAATCCTGTTGAACACTCGGGCAGGCTGGTGGTCGTGTGTCCCAGACTGTCCACTTGTACACTCCCCAGACACTGCCAGTCATGTCCAGTGTTGGTGTTTGTGTCCCCACTATTCTGTTCAAAGCTGAGGAACGTTTCAGACGCGTACCGGCTGTGGAGGGTAATGGTATGAAGTGTTAGCGCCAACATCCTGAGGCACCAAAAGCAGTGTCTCAGACACGGACGGTCCGTCAGAGTATGTTAACCCCACCATTATGATCCACGGAGACACACACACACACACACACACACACGGCTTGCTGGACTTAACTCTTGACCCTCCAGGATGGATGGAGACCGTGTGTGTGAAGGTGCTCCAGACGCCATGTATAATGGGCCAGCAATTGACCTGACTCTCAAGGGTTAGGTCAAAGGCCGGGCCATCCGTGTGTCAAGACGGCGCCCTGTACATTTCATTGAGCGTCCATATCAGAGACAGTGATGGTGCCTGAGGATGCTGGGGTGCACACCTCACCTCATTAACCTTCGGAATCGGTGACTCTGTGACGCGTTCCTCTACCACGGACGAGATAGTGTCGTCACATGTCAAGAGCGACGCCATCTTGGAACACAGTCGAGCAAGTTGTGGTCTCTGCTCAGCTGACCCTTCCTGACTGAGGATAATATTCTGTACTCGGGACGTAGAAATTTACGAGTAATTTTACCTCATAAAATTTTTACGTTTTATTAATCTAACTAATGTCGCTCGTTACCAGAATATTGATGGTTGGTCTGGACTTCATAGTCTGTTTCTGGTCATAAGAGATTAGAATTGTTATTAGGAAAAACCTAATTTGGTTTGCTGCACTGAACGTAAATTCACATGAGCTGCTGAGCAAGAATTAGATTTCCTTTTAAAGATTTTGTGAATATAAACCAAGTATTAACTGCTGTATATGGACCTGACAGAGTAAACACCAAGACGGTGTCTCTCTTGTTAGGCTAACACAGGAGGAAAACACCCCATGATAACAGAGCAGGTTGTTTATTGCTGTAGTGTTGGACACTTCGGGAATAACCCGGGGAATGATTTGTTCGTCTTGTGTGACGTTTGATAGGATCTGCATCTGACAGCCACTATGGCCGTTGCTAAGACCATGATGTTTGATTTTAGCCTGTGTAGAGAACACAGACGTGCATTTTTGTATAGATCATTGATGGCATAAATACGTTGATTTTTTTCCTAGTTTCTTTGAAATATTATTTCAGTTCTGATGATATACAATATAAACATAAGTTTAAACAACTGACGCATGTCTTAGGTACGACGCCCTCCAAGTATTGTGTGTGTGTATCTATGTGTAGTAACTACCTATGTGTACAGTATGGGGAGGGAGTTCTATATCTGAGGCCTCATCTCGTGTGGTTATGTATGCGTGGGTTGGTGTGGTGTGTGTTGTGGGTATGCATGGATGAATCTGTAGGTAAACATGCAAGATACAGTTTGTGTAGAGACCACTTAAACAAAACATCCACAGAGTATATGAGGACCAGGTGGGGGCGGGGTGATGGCAGCGAGTTTTCTGTCGCTGCCATACGAGGCTTGTTTACTGGTATTAGTCTAGGAGGCTGGTGAAGTTTTCTGTCACGGGACATATCCATGACTGTAGAGGGGCACTGACGATAGAGCAGTGGAGTCTGGTTGGTTCAGGGGGGGAAGTCCATAGAGAGATTCACCAGTCAGTAGTGGAGCGCTGTATCGGGTGTAGCAGAGCGCTATATCAAGTACCTGTGCGACTTCAGGTTTATGGGCCAGGAAGTTAGGGTGGGAGGCGGGTGGTCAGGGCGGGGAGGTCCCTGGCGGATGTTTCCGATGTGATTGTTCATAAGCTGAGCCGTTTCTTCACCCGAGAGGAAACGGAGGAAAGAGTCTGCCTGTTCAGACCGCTCATCTCCGTCAGCGTCCCATACCACTGGCTGATGTCAGACTGCTGGAGGTGCTGTGGATTTGGTGGGGATGACGAGGGGTGTCCCGCAGGGCGCACTTTGAGAAATTCTTTGTTACGGATGAGCCTGTAGAGGCCAGTGATGAGGCCGCGGTCTGGCTGCTTCCTTTAGTCTCTTAATGCTGGGTGTGTTCCAGGGCACGTCAGCTGCCTGAAGTCTTACAGATCTCTCCAGCAGGAGGCTATGACAGTCTTTAGCGGTAGTGGTGATGGAATTTTTCTACTCAGTTTCTTCGTCATCCAGGCCTAGCACTTTAGGGATAGCGAAAAGTCGTCCAGGAATAGCGAAAAGTCGTCTAGGGATAACGAAAAGTCGTCAAGGGATAGCGAAAAGTCGTCTAGGGATAGCGAAAAGTCGTCCAGGGATAGCGTACAGTCGTCTAGGGATAGCGCACAGTCCGTAGTCCAGACTGACGCATTGCGGAATCTGTAACTAACTTCTTTCTGTCCTGAGGTTGGGTACCAGACGCAGGGTCGTCGTGTGGGTGGGGGACTGGAGAAATGACGTATGACCCACGACCAGGGCTGTTAGGTATTGGTCTGCCATATCGGTTAACGTGAGGTTGTGGTGTTCTGGCGGTGTGTGGTAAACCTGTGGTAAATGTAGCCACTCCTGCTGGGTCCGTGGTGTCGCTGTCATTTAAATCCCCTCGCTCGAGGGTTAGGAAAACACCCATTTGTCACAGGAGCCGCGCTGACTAATCATCTTCGCTTCAGATCCACAGATAACATTATTTACACTTCCTGAGCTACACGATAGATTTACAGGTCTTCCTCAGTTTTCAATACTTTATTCCTTGATAGAGGAATCGGGATCCTAGTGCTGTCACTAGGTGCTCCTGTACAATAATACCAGAAGCATCTGGCAAGTGTCGCGAGTACATATGGATATAACAAAGGGGCTTACTAAAGCCAAAGGAAGTTAGGATAATCCTTCAACACAACATCAATATTATTTACATAATGTCTGGCCAGTATGGAGAGGGTCATCGCGTCTCCTTTTTGAAAAATCATCATGTCCTTCTACCCCTTCCACATTAATCCATGAGTGTCTGTTCTCTTCCACTATCTCAGACAGTGAGGTCTGTTGCTGATGGAATTCAGTCGTGTTTAAGATTCGATCCTTCGCCAGAAGACATGGAGACACTAACGAGTTTTATGTTTACATCGTACCATAAATGATGGTCGCCATTATCTCGTAACTTTGCTTTTATTTACTTTATTCTCGATATCCTGGTGGTTGCCTGTGTTTCCCGAACTGGTGTAGCAAGTTGTTCATTTAGACTCAACACCTCGCCATTATTGTCTGTGGTACAGCGGTTTACGCTACACCATGACGATTGTTTTTGAGTTTACTTTCAGTCAACACAGTGAAATTGGATCTTCCTCTGAGTGATTGTTGAGCTGTTGACATGAATGTTAAATAGAACAGGGTCTAAACACAGGCCCGAGGCGCCTCGTCTGAAGGCACACCCCAGGATGTTCTCACGTAGCCACCAACACCCCCACCCTCACCCCCTACGCCTCACTCTCACCAGAGGAGCAGTCCCTCTCGTGTCGTCACCACCTCCGGCGCGCCACTTACCCCAGGCACATTATTATTATAATTATTATTATTATTATTGTTGTTGTTGTTGTTGTTGTTGTTCTTCTTCTTCTTCTTCTTCTCTTCTTCTCCTTCTTCTTCTTCTTCTTCTTCTTCTCCTTCTTCTTCTTCTTCTTCTTCTTCTTCTTCTCTTCTTCTCCTTCTTCTTCTTCTTCTTCTTCTTGTTCTTCTTCTTCTTCTTCTTCTTCTTCTTCTTCTTCCTCTTCTCTTCTTCTTCTTCTTCTTCTTCTTTTCTTCTTTTTTTTCTTCTTCTTCTTCCGTAGGCCAGGCCTGGAGTCCTTGTCAGGGGTTGTGGTGAGAGAGAGACGAAGAAGGAACCACGAGGTGATCAATGGTTATAAATAACGTCGAGATTAATTATGTCGAGTAATACAAATTATTCCTGAGAGTTTCTCCAATTATATGAGCACGAGGATCCAGCCTGGTTGGAGGACGCGTCGAGGACCCAGCCGCAGAGGGGAGATGAGTGGCCGACGTGTCATAGGTGGAGGGGGGGGGAGGATTGCTCTCCCTGGAAGGGGTGAGGGGCTCTGCTGGATAGCTGACGAGGGAGAGACGGTGAGGGCTTTTACTTAGTGAGGGGAGAGGAGTGAGGGAGCCGACCTGACCCGCCGGGGTTTGGGTGAGGGCCGGCCGGGGCGGGAGGTGGTGAGCTTGTAGCGAGCAGGCGGGCTGGGAGGAGGAGGCTGGTAACGGTAGGAGGAGCGCCCGGGGCCTCACCTCCCGCCAGTCATGGCCGGCACAGGGCGGCGGCTCTAGGCAGGCGCCCCCCACCCGCCCACTGCAACCTTGTATTTCAGTGGCTGGTTAGCTGGGGAGAAGAGGAGGTTGGATAAGTTTAACTAGGGAGAATAGGAGATTGGGTATGGTTAGCTGGGGAGAGGAGGTTGGACAGGGTTATATGGGGAGAAGAGGAGATTATCTGGGGAGAAGAGTTTGGACAGGGTAAACTGATGAGAAGTTGCACAGGGTTAGTTTGGGAGAAGATGGACAGGTTAGCTGGGGAGGAGAGGTTAGACTGGGTTGACTAGGGGAGAAGGGGAGGTTGGGCAGGGAAGGCAAGATAGAGGGACAGGCAATAGCTGCAGAGTGTACACATGGTTTGTGTAGGTTTATTTAACTGCGTGTTGGATGTGTATTTTTAGTGCGTTATTCATATACCTCCGGCCATACCGAGTGTGTGCTTGTGATGACCTCTTCCTGTAGCACGGGGAAGAGAGTTCCACACTCGTAGAGCCCTGTGTGTATGTGCGCGCGGTAGGAAGGGGGTTGGTAAGCTAAGCTAAGAGCTGCTATTAATGTTATTTATGGTCATGTTCCTCCTTCATGGTTCATGATCGTACTTAAGGTGTGTCTGATGCGTGATGTGTGTGGGACAGACTCCAAGATAACCCGCCACCCCCTTCCAGGGGCTCACTTCAGGGGAGGGTGAGGAGTGCGCGGGGAGGGACGGATGACAGGGTAGCTGATGATGTATGACCAGGATATCTGCAGTCATGATCATGTTTGCACTCAGGACAGGATAGCAGAGCAGGAGCTACCTCCCCACACACCCACTTTACCACCGCCGGCAGGAAGAAAACGGTGAGAAGAAAGCACTGTGTGGTATGGAGAATGTATACTGCCTTCGATATTTTATAGGAAAGTGTGAACGGGAGGAGTTTCAATGTAGGGAGGGTCAGGAGATATAGGGAGGTTACAGAAGAGCGTGAAGAGGGATGAGAAAGCGTGGAGAGGGGAGATGAGGGGCCAGAAGTGTATGGGGAGAAGAGGAGAGGAGTCAAGAGAGAGAGAGTGGTAAGAGCAGGATATGGGGAGCCGAGGGGAGGCTCACCCAGATTGCCAGAGGTCCCTTTATATGGGCAGATCCTGCTTTATATAACAAGAGGTTTAGAGCACGTAACCAGGGGTCACTTTATTTAACATATAAAGTATGGATGTCAGGCATGGGCTATAGATAAGGATTTGCGGAGGAGGGTGAACGTGTTGGAAATGAAATGGCTGAGGACAATATGTGGCGTGAGGAGCGTGGATCGTGTATGTAATGATAGGGTAAGAAAGAAACGACCCTATACAATAGTCACATTAACTAGACGTAAGGTATGATGTAAAGCCTAGGAATGACCATATAATCCCACCGGGATGTTGCTGTCCAGCCAGACACGAAGTATTGTAGCCAGATGTCGTGTGACTTGGGTTACCTGAATGTGTCGCCAGCCTAGTGTGGCAACGCTTAGGGATAGCTGTCTCCGTCCGTCCGTGATCGGGAGTCGCATCTTAACCTGATCATAACTTGAAAAGCCTGCATCAGATGTAGATAAAACCATATACCCTTGTTTCCTAGAGTCCAGTAAACTGAATGAGATAAGTTCCATAACTGTAGTTTGGATTTTGTCTGGGTTATGCCTTGTTAAAAAGTTTAGCGTGGAACTTAATCCGACTTATGAAGAAGATTCCATCTTCGGCCATGGTGCATCATATTGATATTGTTTCCCGCGTTCCAGGCAATATTTCTTGCCATTCTTACTTCCTTATACTGAACTGTACCCAACAAAACTCTTACATTCATCATTCATATGGATACATGATATTTCCAACATGTAACGGAAGACCTGTTAGCCTGTAACTAAATTGAGTTGTTTGTGACGAAGTTACCTTGTAATGTACCCTCACATGCAGCGAGGAAATACTTGCGGCAGGCAAGTATTATGATGGAGTAACAGGTGGTGGAGACAGGAAGTGTTGGAGGCAGTAACAGGTGTTGGAGGCAGGTTGGTGAAGGCAGTGACTCAGGATGATCTGGCACATCCAGTTAATTTTACGGGCGGGACGATAATTGTATCCAGCTTGATTTTATTAAGTGTTAATCCATCATTATAATGAGCAGGTATAATAGAAGGGCTTATTGATCCATCTCCGTCTTTAGCCAGGAAATATAATATCCTTTTTTTTAATCATTCAGAGATGAATATGTAGCCTGTCTTGGGAGTTTAAGATTTTTGTGAGGTTTGCTCTCTGAAAAGTCAAGGAATTCAGCGAGGCAGACGTGCTTTTGAATTCGCTGGTTACAAACACCACAGAGTCGGGTGAAGCGCCAGGAGGAGCCATGTAGCCCCGGTTACAGAACTACAGGCCAGTCTCACTGACAAGTGTGGTTTGTAAAACATTAGAAGAGATAATCAGAAAGCAACTGAATGATTGCTTGCACAGGAGAAACTTTTTAACTGGAAGACAACATGGCTTAAGGGAAAGGAGGTCATGCATAACCAATCTTCTAAATTATTCTATGATAGGCTGAGCTGCGTCTTTGATCAAAGCGAGGGGTGGATTGACTGCGTGTTCTCGGACTGCCAGAAAGCCTTTGACACAGTACCTCATTGGAGGTTGATTAAAAATCTGGATCTGCAGGCGGAGATAAGGGGTGGGTTCCCTCACTTGATAGGAAACTACCTTATTGGAAGGGAACGATGAACACAGGGAAGAGCTGCATCCTCGAAGTGGGCTGGGGTTACAAGTGGCGTCCCACAGGCCTCGGTCTTGGTCCCACTGCTATTTTTGGTGTACGTAAATGACTTGTTTGATGGATTCATATCGTATATAAACATGTTTGCGGACGTTGCCAAGATCATGAGGGAAATAAAGAATGAAGATGAAATTGCGTCGGCCTGCCGGGGAGACCTGGAGAAGTTGGTTGAATAAATATTTGATGAGTTTCAATCCAAGTGAGTGCAAGATGATGATGATGATGATGGGACAGGGTCAAGGAAGGGCTCGATGTGATTATTACTTAGCGGGAAATAGATTACATGAATCTGCATGTGAGAGATGTAGGGATCGAAATTGTGCCTAATCTATGGCCTGAGCAGAACATTATGAGAATTGTGAAGGAGGCAAACTGTCTGCTGGCAAATGTTAGATTAGCATTCAAATATATGGACAAGGACATGCTCGTAAAATTATTCACTACATACATCAGGCCAAATGTGGATTGTTCCCCACAAGTCTGGTCTCCACACTAGAGAAGCACAAAGACCTGATGGAGAGGGTACGGAGACGAGCAAATAAGATGGTGCCTGAATTAAGAGATCTGAGGTACAAGAGGGTTTGAGATGTACATCATGGAGGAGAGGAGATAGAGAGGGGAGGATCTGATAACAGCCTTCAAGGTTGTAAATCAGCTGGACGATACTGACAGTGAACAGTACTACAAGAGATGCGGCACTAGAGTAACACACAGGCCTTGACAGTAAGCCGGGTGACCAACTTGTCAGAAAGGATGTTAAGAAGTACTGGTGTAGTGCTGGGGTGGTGGATGGCTGGATTAAACTAGCTAATGAGGCAGTGAATGCTGGCAGTTTACGTTGGTTTTGAAAGGCTCCTTAATGGCATGGAAAGTTTGAGAGATGGTGCCCCACGAGTGTAGAGCTTTCTCCCTGTACTGTTGGAGTAGATAATTACGCTGACCATATTTCCTCCGGTAGGGTGGAGTAGAATTCTCCTAATATATATATATATATATATATATATATATATATTTGTGTGTGTGTGTTACATGCACGTGCAAAGATACATTAATGGTACTGCAGGAGGGAGTCACCTTGTTATGTATCAGATCCATGAGAAGAACGTTCTCACGCACTCGTCATTTTTGACTATAGACTGCGTGACTGTAGCAAATTGTAGACTTATGTGACACTAGCAATCTAGAGAGTGTGTGGTTCTGTAGTCTGTGTGGCTGTGTAGCGTATGTGAGTAACTGTGTGACTGTGTAGACCGTAACAGTGTGAGTCTAAAGACAGTTTGCATTATGTGGTTACCGCCAGGACCCTTCGCCTGTCCCTCAGCATTATGGGAACATGTCTGTCTGTAGCCCTGTGCAGCTTATCCCCCACCATGTCCCTCCCCGACGCGTCAGCCACACTGAGGGTAGCGGGAGCCTCCCGTCCTGCCACAGCCAGAAAGGGGATCAGATAACGTCATCCCACTGATCCTGCCTTGTTTCTTACTTCCATGTATGATCTCGGCGGAGAGCCAGGGAATGGTACGACCTGTACCAGAGGACGGAGGGAGGAATGTATATATGTACCGCCAGTACTTGTGTCGTTCTCACTACACTACACTCACACACGCCCGCTCGCTCACTGTACCTGTTACACACGTGTGTTGAGCCCGTTGGGTATGACAGTGTGACCTATGGTGTATGATAACGTGATCTTCTACGTAAACCTTAAGTGTCAGGTCACAGGTCACGCCACCATACGCAAGGGTCATGCCGTCTAGGACTATATAGATCAAGTGGTTATGCACATTTAGTAAGACTTTCTCCTCGTTATGCTTGTCAAGAATATCGTTTAACTTGACATCAGAAGTTGATTTTCAAGTTATTTCACACACACACACACACACACACACACATGTACAGTACACAGATTCTCTCAGGAAGTTGTAGGTCATCTTCCCAGACCTTGGTCAGTGTTTCAATGCAGTGTCGTGCAGGGAACACTCACACATTAGCTCGTTCGTAACTCCATCTTTGTATTGTTACATGTTTACAGTGTGTCTTACGGATCAGTGTCACGTCAGACGAGACTGACTGAGGAACGAAGTTATTGAGCGTGGTAACGGGTGAGTCTTGTGTACAGGACGACCAAGGGTTGGTATGGATTGCGTACAATGTTAAGATTATGGTCTGCAGGTAACAATAGAATGAAGCATTGAGGACCTGTTCTCTTAAAAGTGATGAGGGCGGAGTATTGAGGAAATTGGTCTTTTAATGGTCCCCACGGCCATGTATGAAGGACCTGGTCTTCAGGTGTCAGTAACACAGCTTATGAGGAGGGAGAGACCTCAGCGGAAGGCGTGGACTGGTACACTATGGCCACCAGCGGGTCTGGTCTGATACGGGTTCTGCATATCCAGTACAATCTTACGGTGATCCTAGCATTTACACTGAAACTGGCACTGTGAGATGTTTACATATATATATATATATATATATATATATATATATATATATATATATATATATATGAGAGAGGTGTCAGTGGAACGTTGCCTGAGTGAAGAGTCTCCTTGGCCAAGGTTGTTTCATCGTTCACCAGTCAACAGCAAGGAGTACAATACCGTTGAGAAAGTTCTCGCTCCAGAGGAGTTCATCATTTCCCTGCTCCAAATTGGACCGCTGCTTTGAAGCTGCAGGTGCCCAATGAGAGGGGCTCCTGAGGCTGCATACTGTGAATTGATCATGCACAAGGAGAATGTTAGTGATAAAGAATTTTGTACGGTGTTGAAGTTTTCACAACCGTCCACATCTTGTCTGCTCTGAACAACTGACACAAGATTATGAAATATCCTAAGCTTTTCTTACACCTTCGAGCATGACAGTATACCGTGAAACACGACAGTAGACCCTGGAGCACGACGGGACGACCCTTGAATATGATTGCATGGCCTTCAACCTGAGCCATAAGAATCAAGTCTCATTTCACGCCATAATACCCAAGGGTCGCCACATCGTGTTCACGGGTCCGTGCCATCGTGCTCAAGGGTCGTACCGTCCTGCTTAAGGGTCGTGCCGTCCTGCTCAAGGGTCGTACCATCCTGCTTAAGGGTCGCACCGTCCTGCTTAAGGGTCGTGCCGTCCTTCTTAAGAGTCGTACCATCCTGCTTAAGGGTCGTACCATCCTGCTCACGAGGTTAACGACCGCAGAAGCAAAGGGCAGAAGGTGATAACCAAGCAATAAACTGGTTCATTAAAGTTCCCTGGAGTAGATAAATCCATTACCTGGTGTGGCGAGCGGGTCGTGAGGTGCGCCACTGCAGGCAGGTCCTGACCAGCTGACGGCCTCTCGGGGCCCCGATGACGACGGACGGACGGACGAACGTTGCTGACCCGAGCTGCCTCCGGGGGCGTCAGTTGTGTCCGCACTGTATATCCATCAACCTTATGTGTTCATCACTCACCTCTGTGCGACACGTATGTCCCGTCTGATTAGCAATGTATTCACGCGTCTGTGTCTGGATGTGGTTGCTGCTGTGTTTCCCACAGTGCTGTCTGGTTGGCCCGGGGGCCACATACCCCGCCGGCAGTTCACGTTCTCCGTCAGCCTGACCCGCGTCACCGGTCTTGTATTAATGCCAGGTTGGTCACGTCATCATACTGTATGTTACCAATTCTCTCGGGGAAGACTTCCCATGGGAATGTGATGTATCAGGGCGGTGACTAGGTGTACAGTTAATTGTGCTTTAGGGAGTTCTCGAACCTTGATTTGCATTTCGGAGCGTTGAAACATTTCTTAGGAACAAATGAATTTCGTGCCGTCCGTAATCCTTGAACTATGGAATTCATACAGCTTCGTACCATACTGTAAGTATTCTCTTGGGAGGTAGAAAGTATACGGATGGGAAACTTGCCATTGATAAGATTACGGTCGTAAAACGAGAGTGTGGGCAGTAGACCCACGGGAGGCGTACGCCGTTAGCCTTCACTAGTTCCCCCTGCGGCTAGCAACGCCCTCTCATGCCTGCTTATGACTTAACCAAAGCAAGCGTAGCCAAGTGTAACACAAGAGCGCCAGAGCAGCCTTCCCTAAACATTCCTGGCCTTCCCTAACCCAAGCTAACCTTCACCCATATTTGCCTCTCGCTGGATGGCCGGCCACACGGGGAACAAACACCGACCGTAAGGTGTTCGGCAGGTGTTGAGGGGTGCAGGAGGGGTGTGGGTGTTGTGGATGAGGGTGAGATACACCAGTGATCCAATATTGTCCTCCAGTAACCATAATGAGGTGAATTTTTCATGCTGACCTCCACAAGAGAATTAGTAAAGAATGTTTAGGAGATGGGAGACCCGCGGGTGTAGACCTCCCTCCCTCCCCGTACATCCCGTGCAGTACATGTAGGTAATTGCATACACTGGGCTGGACCAGCCGGAGGAGACCACACCCACCGTCATCTTCATCTTTCACCAACGGTTCCTGTCGTCTTCTCTTATCGTTGCACTTCTGTGGATCCAGCCTCTCTCTTCCCACATATCGTATGTTCCCCGCCATCCATCGTCTTTCTTCCTTGTTTTAATCATCTTTATGTCTTGACCTCCCGTCATTGTCGTCTCTCCTTTTGCGTCATTATTATCTGTGCGTCTCTCATTACTGCCATCCTTCCCATGCCCTATGGCTCTGACGACGCTTTAGTATGATGGTGTGACCTTTAACCTGACCTTTTAGGGTAAGCTTGTCGTCCCCAAGGGTCTTTTAGTCATGCACATAGTTCCGTTTTCCTCAAGGGTCGCACCATCGTGCTCAAGGGTCATACCGTCGGTCTGAAGGATCGTATCATCGTTCTTAAGGGTCGTACCGCCATGCTCAATGCTCATACCGTCGTTCTCAAGGGTCATATTGGCGTTTTCTAGGGTCATACCTCTGTGCTCGAGGAGTAAATGAGTTTCTGCCGAAGTTGCGGCTGCAAGTGTGGGGAACTCGTGTGACCAGCTTAGTGGCCTCCCGTAGGTTGTGACCCGAGGAGAGGCAGCCAACAGGTCTGGACTTACGGTGAAGTAGTAAATGGCTTCCCCAGGGGAGGTGGCCACTCCTTGTTTTATCAACCGTCTCATGTACAAGGGAGGCATCACGTACATTCAGCCTCTAACATTACTCACACGTGTGGAAAAACTCTCCCACATCATTAAACTGTTTCTTGATTATGCACTTTACATATAAGGGTATAATGTGAGAGAAACGTCTCCATTCACGCCTCCATTAACAAAACGAACCCACTACACACGATCAACAATTACTGCCTAGCATTCTCAGTTCAGTTTCAGTTTCAATACTTTATTCCTTGATAGAGGAATCGGGATCCTAGCGCTATCACTAGGTACCCCTGTACAATAATACCAGAAGCATCTGGCAAGCGTCGCGAGTCGAGCATCCTCATGTGAAATGTTATCCCCCTAGTAATCAACGTTCACTCACTAACGCACGGTGTCATCTCTCACTTGATCTGCCTCTCCTCCCGGTATTGTATCTTCGTCCACATTGTCGTATTTTTATATCAGCTTCTTCTCTGTCGTATATCCACCTTCATCATACCATATTAGCGATTTCACCCATGCGCCTCTCTAAGGGTTTCTTCGCGCGTGTCTCTCACATCTTGATTCTGTGTCCGCTCTCCTGTTTCTTCTATAATGACTGTTATCCATCTCCAGTACTATTAATTTTCTCCTCTCGACCCAGGAAGACTAAGGCACTCCATCATAGATGATTCTTGCCTCGCTCAACACTTAATGTGTTTCTATTCACCAAAGCTCTCAGTGTACCTATCATTTTCCTCTCTGGCATGACTCTGGTGCCACCTTCAGCTTTCCCTCTACCATCCATGTTCAGGACTCCCACGCACCTGAACCCAGACTTCTCGTCTCATTCAAAACATGATTTTTTTTTTCGTGTTTATGGTTCCGTCGTTCATCCTCTGGACACACCAGAGCCACCTCCTGTTTCACACAACTGCTGGTGCATTGACGTAATGAGGACAGCAGCATCCGCATACACTTGCGGCAGATTCAGCTCTGCTGTACCATGGTTCCTGACACTGTACCCAAGGATCACTCTGGCTCGGGTACTTCCCGGCCACGGAAGTAGCAAACAGCCGTGGTGTCAGTCCACTGCCCATGTGGACTCTCACGTCTGTTATTCATGTAATCATACGGATGATGTACGCCCTCGGGTGTTGACCTTTGATCCACGGTAGAACTGGTGATTCAGGGAATGGATGCGGCATGGGTCGTGACCTGTGGTGACTTGGATGATGGCTAAGCTAAAATTCGTGACCTGTGTTCATTCGGGTAAGGGAAGCGCCGGGGGGAGCGACCTTGGTATTAATTCCTCAGTGGTCATGACCTGTGGAGATACTGGTAGTGGGTTCATCACTGTGGTCGTGCCCTGGCCTGACTTTGGTAACAGCTGTCCCAGGGTCATGACCTCTGGTGACCTAGGAGGTGGTTGCCCCTGGGTCGTGACCTCCGGTGACCTGGGTAATGGCTTTCCTTGGGTCGTGACTCTTCTGATTACCGATCATGATGATATTATAGATGATGATGATGATGCAATACTCTGCATCCTGCTGCTGCTACTGGTGGTGCTGCGGACGTGGTAGGACACAATAAGTGACTACTGTTGTACGTAATTTTAGACATAGAAATGTTTGTTTTGACTGCTCATTTGTTCCGAGGGCGTTTACTTTGTTTAGGGCCCTTGTGTTGATATATGTGGTGTTGGGAGTAAATGTCATGGGTGCGTCATGTGTGATACTCAATACGACTGGAGTTCTGTCGAATGTGTGTTTGATTGTCCAGGGACACAGTGGGGAGCAGGTTGAATTCATTACTTATCGAATTTCAGGGTTTGATGTGGATTTTTACTGGGATGCAGACAATCTGTTTTGAGTAAGTAAGTGTTTTTAATTGTGTGATGTGTCGGGGGACAGTGTCGAATTCATTTTGATGTATATTGCCACAATAAGGGGTTGTGGTTGGTTGGAGCCATCCAGGATGCGTAGCGTAAGGTCCGCGTGCAGTGTGGTAGCGGAGTGATGGGTTCCGAAGCCGTGGTGTGTGCGTGAGAATGGGACATTTTTTCCGATAATTTTGGATACTGCCGGCGGTGGTTGTGATATATGGTGATAGGAGGAAGGGGGAACTGGATGGCGTGGAGGGTCTCACAGTGGGTACTGTTGGTAATTGTCCAGATGTTTGGCTTTGCTGTGTAGCCAGGTGCAGTTGAAGTGTCTGCCAGTACGTGGATTGCAATTTAGCCGAAGCGTTTTACGTGGAAATACGATGTATTGTTGGGGTCTGTTGCAGTTTTTAAGGCTTTAATTACCTTTTGAATGTCAGTGGGAGTGAAGGGTGAATGAGCAGTCTTTTTTGGTGGCTATTGTGTAGGTTTTTCATGATTGTCCTGTGTAGGGGTGTGGGTGGTTTGTGGCAAATTTTTTCGTTTTTTTTCATGAGTCTGTTTGTGTGTTCTTTGGGGGAAGGGATGTTGTTGGTTCGGATTAGTAGTGCTTTACGTGAGAGAGCTGGGCTGGTGTGGCGGGTATGGACATCTCTTAACTGCTCGCCGGAGTTGGTTGCTGTTGGTGTCATAGTTTATAGTGTTAAGGAAGATGTAGCTGTTTGTTGATTCAGTGATTAGGTTGATTTTTTTTTATGTTGAAGTTTCCAGTCACGGACAAAAGCCCACATTGAGAGTGTTTTTGTGTGAGCGTGTTTCATTGCATTATGAGGTGTCCAGCGTGTGGGGAGAAGAGAGGGTTGTATTACTTTCTGTGTCCTTGTGGTGTGTGTCTGTAGCTGGCTTGGTTGGTGGTGTTGACGAAGCTCGAGTTGGCTTGACATGGGGACGGGGAGTCGTCTTGGGTGAGGGATCGAAGCTTGCGTTCTGTGTATTGTGTGAATGTTGGTCAGTTTGCTTTTCTCTGTACTTAACCTGTAATTAACACAAGACCTCTTTCTATGAAAGACCCTTGGTGTTACCAAGGCCATCTTTCCATAGGCTCCTACAGCCCAAGGCTGAGCTGTTTCCAGTAGCAGGGAAAAATGGACTCCTTTGGAGTGAGAAGTTCTTTAGCGACACTGCCTGCACTCCCAGCGATACAGCTTCCTCAAAGGTGACTTTTCACGTGTGGTGTAACACGTGACTGAAGCGTTCAACATAAAAAAAAATCTCATGCACATAGTAACTCTCTCTCTCATATATATATATATATATATATATATATATATATATATATATATATATATATATTTTT